>JAUUTY010000894.1:0-144437 GCA_030979885.1 Lolium multiflorum | reverse complement strand
TATATCATAATTTGCTGTCATTCATTGATATATTTCATATTTAGAGATGATACTTATGTTATTTCACCTAGTTTGCATGTTTCATGATCATTGGAGAATTATTCACCTGAGTCGATCGGCTGAAAAAGCAATCGTCAGACAATTACATTTAAGATCAACAATTGGATGGCAATTATACGAAAATCCTAGCTTTTCCGTAAGATCTAAGGGAGCCAAAAGGAGGGGCTGAGAGGGGCCGCCATGGCCCCCCATAGGCCGGCGGCCCCCGGCTCGGGTCACACATGTGGTGGGGCCCATGTGCCCCCTCCCTCGCCTCCTCTCCTTCACGCATTTTCTCACCCAAAACCTAAGGCACGGGAGTTACGGAGAATTGACAGGGCCGCCTCTGCGGGCGGAGAACACCAGAGAGAAAGAGCTCTCCGGCGGGCAGGAATCTGGCCGGGGAAATTCCCTCTGGGAGGGGGAAATCGACGCCATCGCCATCGCCATCGAGCCGACATCATCTCCATCATCATCATCATCATCTCCACCATTGACACCGCCATCTCCACCGCCCGTCACCGCTGTAACGATTTAGGTTGGATCTTGATTGTTTGATAGGGAAACTCTCCCTGTATTGATTTCTACTTGTTATTGATGCTATTGAGTGAAACCATTGAACCAAGGTTTATGTTCAGATTGTTATTCATCATCATATCACCTCTGATCATGTTACATATGATGTCTCGTGAGTAGTTCGTTTAGTTCTTGAGGACATGGTGAAGTCTAAATGTTAGTAGTAAATTATTGTTGAGTAGTATTCAATGTATGATATTTAAGTTGTGGTGTTACTCTTCTAGTGGTGTCATGTGAATTGACTACATGATACTTCACCTTTATGGGCCTAGGGGAGTACATCTTGTATTCACAATTAGGTTGCCGGAGTGATTATAAACCTAAACCCCGTTATATATCGATGCTAGAGGATAGCAGGATCTCGTAGGTTTAAGGCTGTGGTTAGATTTATCTTAATTACTTTCATGTATAGTTGGGGATGCTTGCAAGGGGTATAATCACAAGTATGTATTAGTCCTAGGAAGGGCGGCATTAGCATAGGTTCACCCACACAACACTTATCAAAACAATGAAGATTAATTAGCCATATGTAGCGAAAGCACTAGACTAAAATCCCGTGTGTCCTCAAGAACGTTTGGTCATTATAAGTAAACAAACCGGCTTGTCCTTTATGCTAAAAAGTTGGGCCACTTGCTGCAATTATTTCTCTCGCATTTACTTACTCGTACTTATTTCATCTGCTACATCAAACCCCCGAATACTTGTCTGTGAGCATTTACAGCGAGTGAATCCTTCATCGAAACTACTTGTCAACACCTTCTGCTCGTTGGGCATTCCCCAACCTAGACCTCCTATACTTTGGTGTGACAACATCGGTGCTACATACCTCTCTGCGAACCCGGTATTCCATGCCCGAACAAAGCACATCGAAGTTGATTTTCATTTTGTGAGGGAACGTGTTGCAAAAAGGCTACTACAAATCAAGTTCATCTCCTCTAAGGATCAACTTGCAGACATCTTCACAAAGTCATTGCCTCTCCCACAGTTTGAGGCTTGCAGGCGCAATCTTACCCTTTTAGATTCTTTACAAAGTGGCTAAGATTGAGGGAGGGTGTTAGACATTGTATTGTAGCCGTATATGTGTATCCATACCTAATTGGTATTGGACTTGTATTGTACCATTGTGTACCCCCTATATATATATGAGATAGGCCACCCCTAGAGGGTTGTGCCGGTTCCCCCTCCAACATATTGTTTCACACTTAGCAGATCTTGACATCTTCATGTACGCAGTACTCCGTACTATACATGGAGATGCTGAGATATGGATATATGCAAAAGCCTCAAGATGAAACCAAGGTTATCTAACCAGAGGAGCGAAGAAGCACGTGAAGGTTGTTAGTGGAGGAGTGTAGTGCAGAAACACCTCAGAAACCGCGCCAACGTGAACCTGCACAACACAATCAAGATACTTTGCCCCAACGTAATACAGGTTGTCAACTTAACGGCTGCTGAAAACAAAGGGGATTAAGCGATCGAGGAAGATGATGTTTGTTTGCAAAGAATAACAGAGAACAGTAAAAGCAGGAGAATGTATTCAGATGTAAAAGAATGGACCGGGGTCCACAGCTCACTAGTGGTGTCTCTCCAATAAGATAACTAGCATGCTGGGGGTGAACAAATTATAGGTGGGCAATTGACAAATAAAGATTCAATACATATCAATGATGATTACTATGAGATTTAATCAGTGCACATCACGACAAAGTACATAGACCGCTATCCAGCATGCATCTATGCCTAAATAATCCACCTTCGGGTTAGCATCCGCACCCTCTCCAGTATTAAAAACAACAGATAATTGCATTAAGTATGGCGCGTACTGTAATCAACACAAATATCCTTAGACAAAGCATCATGTTTTATCCCTAGTAGCAAGAGCACATCCACAACCTTAGAACTCTGTCACTGTCCCTGATTAAATGGAGGCATGAACCCACTATCGAGCATAAATACCCTCTCTTGGAGTATCAACTTGGCCAGAGTCTCTACTAGCAACGGAGAGCATGCAAGAACATAAACACATATATGATAGATTGATAATCAACTGACATAGTATTCTAGATTCGTCTGATCCCACCAAACACAACATGTAGCATTACAAATAGATGATCTTGATCATGTTAGGCAGCTCATGAAGATCTAAACAATGATAGCACAAGCGTAGAAGACAACCATCTAGCTACTGCTATGGACCCATAGTCTAAGGATGAACTACTCATCAATCCCGAGGCGGGCATGATGATGTAGAGCCCTCCTAAGGATGATTCCCCTCCGGCAAAAAGGTGCCGAGGAGATCTCCGAATCCCCGAGATGGGATTACAAGGGCGCGTCGAAGGTTTTCCGTATCGTGGCTCTTGGTACAGAGGGGTTTCACGATCAAGGCTTTAAGTAGGCGGAAGGCTTAGTTTGAGGGTCACTTGGGGCCCCACACGCTAGGTCACAAGGGGCCCCCTAGGCCACGCTTCGCTCAGCGTGGCGGCGCAGCACCGTGGCCCCAATTTCCTTCCCCGGTCTTCGGAAGCTTCAGGAAAAATTGGACCCCCGGGGCGTTGATTTCCTGGCCCAATTCCTGAATACTTCTTTGTAGGATTTCTCAAACTAAAAACAGCAGAAAACAAGAATTGGCACTTCGCACTAATAGGTTAGTGCTGTAAAATGTATAATAATGCTGTAAAGTATGTAAAAATAAAACATGCAAGTATTGTCATAAAAGTAGCATGGAACATAAGAAATTATAGACACGTTTGAGACGTATCACTATGCTATTCTGAATTACTCTCTGGCTAGGTAAACGATAACACAAATAATTTCTGAAGTGACATGCTACCAACATAACCTTGATCAACATTATTGTAAAGCATATGAAATGAATGGAGTGATCTGAAGCAAAAGATTGCTAAGAAAAGATAATGACTAAACAAATGAATCATATAGCAAAACTTCATGAATAGTACTTTCAAGACAAGTATCAACAAGACTTGCATAAGAGCCAACTCATAAGCAATAAATTCAAAGTAGAATGCATTGAAGCAACACAAAGGATGATTAAGTTTCAGCAATTGCTTTCAACTTGAAACATGTATATCTCATGGATATTTGTCAACATAGAGTAGTATAACAAGGTAATAAGTAAACATGTAAGAATCAATGCACAGCTAACACAAGTGTTTGCTTCTAAGATAGAAAGAAGTGGGTAAACTGACTCAACATAAAATAAAAGAATGGCCCTTCGTAGAGGGAAGCATGGATTACTATTTTTGTGCTAGAGCTTTTATTAAGAAAACATAGAAACAATTTTGTCAATGGTAGTAATAATTCATATGTGCTATGCATAATACTTCCTACAAGTTGCAAAGCCTCATGCATAGAGTACCAATGTCGCACCTGTCAACACCCGGATTTTTAAGTCCAGATGCCTATTATGTCGTACATCGCAATCCTAGGAATAATGTTGTTGCGAGACATAATAGTTGAATATCATAGAGTCATCACTTATTACAACACATAGAGTCTTACATCATAGATCACATGATCCAATATTACACAAATAGTTGATCTAATGATCAACGAACATAAATAGCGGAAGCGTAGTAGGAACTATCTATCCACAGGCCAACACTTGACGTTAGAAGCATCCTAGTTCTGGTAGACGTCCTACTGACCGTCATCCTCGTAGTGTTGCTCCTCTTCGTAGTCTGGCATTGAATAGCCAGGGACACAGCCATGAGTACTTTAAGTACTCGCAAACTAATACTAATGTAAGTACTTATCAATTTGAAGGGTTGCTAAGCTCTAGGTTTATTTGCATAAAGCCAAGTTTAGTTCATAATCATTTAGTAAAGATGCTTGAATCGCTAGACTAACTCAAGTGGGAACATTAGTGTCATTCCCACAACATCAGTTGTGTTTTCAAAATTCAAGTCACCATTCCAATTCACCATTCCTTTTTAAGACAAAATTCTGACAACGGAACAGTATGGCCTTTCCAATCGTCCGTAACCGTGGACACGGCTATTCGAATAGGTTTCACACTCTGCAGAGGTTGTACTCTTGTGCCACAACTTTTGATTACATCCGTCGAGGATAACCTCGAATCATCGTAACTCAGTACGTGGATCATCAACCATAACCTTTCACTTAAATAACCTAGTATAGGCACCTCTCCCCATGAGCTTGGCCTTCCGGTGAAAACCAACTGTCAACCCGGGAACTGCACAGGGCTTGGTTCGTACATTCACCTCATATTCACATCATTTTACTTGTAACGGGAGGGGGCAGCAGCTCCTATGCATAACCCCTATGATGCTTGTTTAGAGGGAATCCATACTAAACCACATAAGTTTTGGTTAAGCCCTACCCATAATCAGGCATTGTGGGGTACTTAGAGTACTGGAAGGGAGCATCGTGATCCGAACCCAATCATCAGTTTTCACAAAATTTCCCAAGTCATTCAAGTCACATTCTCCTTCAAAATGTTTCAACGTCATTTCACTTCACCTTGTTCCCATCTAGAGTAGTCAATTTTATTTATTTAGTAATAGCAAACTAGTCATGAGGGGGTGCTATCTAGCTTTATTTGCTTAGGCTAACTTGGATACTCTTGTTCTATTCTAGACCAAGTGAATCATGAATCCAAAAAGTAACTTTGAAATACAATAAGTAAAATAAATAATAAGGTGAAACATGGGATAGGATCCTTAAGCATAAAGTAGTATGTAATGGTGCCTTGCTCATGAAGAGCCTTGCATTAAGGTGGCTTGCAAGAGTATTAGCTTGCCTTGGTTGGGATAGGAATCAAAGTTTTCCTCCTCCGGTGAGTAGCCTTCCTCCTCTTGATACTCCTCGTTACTAGCGTCTATACACGAATACGAGGTATACAATCACCACACAAACTTAAGTGCTAAGCTAAACACACCAAGAATGCACACAAACCTATGCTAGCATCACATCCTATTAGCATGGTGATTTACTTGGTTTATGTTAAAGAAAATAATTTCCTCTCATTATAATTATTTAATAGTATAGCTCTTTAATGTTTTGGAGGAAATAATTTCCTCTCATTTAATCTTATTAAGATTTAATCTCTTCAAATAATAATAAGGTATGAACATTAGTTGACCAAGGTCAACACCTCATATCTATTATTTGAGAATGAAAGTTAAATGAGGTGCTACACCTCATGCAATTGAATACTAGCATGATAATGATTTAATATCTCTAAGTAATAACATATGAGGTTCATTAGACTAAAGTCATTACCTCTTGAATTACTTAGGATCAAGATTTAAATGAGAGAGTAGCTCTCATACTACTTAAATAATTTAGGTGTATGTGTTAAATGGACTAGAAATAGCTCCATAGTCATTATTTAGTTCTAGTTCATGATCATGTAAAACAACTATACAATATTTTTGCATAATCAATTAGAGTATATCAAATGTGATTTATGAGAGTTGGAATTAACTCAAAATCATTTGTAGATAATTTTTAATATTTATTTGAAGTTAGAAAAGGCCCTGCCTTGTTATTTTTGTCATTTAAATTTAATTAATGAATTTGGAAATGAGGCCAGTGGCATTGTTTAGATAATTTCATGAGCTTTCTGAATATATAAAATTTGCTAAATTTGGTGTAGTAGATTTTTTTTAAACTATTCAAATTTGAAGTTAACATCAGTATTGAATTTGAGCTAAAAGAATTAAACCAAATTTGAATTTTTGGGCCACGCGAAAGCTAAACGGGCTAAACAGACTAAAATGAGCTGGGCCGGCCCAGCAGTGTGACGTGCACGCGTGGGCCGCCTGACAGCATGGGCTCCACCGGTCAGTGACTATTAAACAGGCTAAACGTGTATAAAGGAGGCGGTCCGTTGGATCATGAGACTGGGTCAGGCCGCACGACTGCTGCCGTTCTCCGGCGAACCCGACGAACTCACGGCGAGCCTAGGGGGTCGGAGGGCTCACCGAGGCTCCAGCGAGGGTGGGCAGTGGTGTTAGTCGACGCGTGGCGTGGACGTAGAAGCTCCTGGTACCGTCGGCGAGGCGTGGGGTGGCGTCAATCGTCGACGGCGAGCTCCGGGTACTGGCGGCTCCGATCGTCAAATTGGGGCGGCTCCGGCGTCAATTGGATGAGCTAGTGGTAAGACTCAGTGGTGAGAGGGGAGCAAGGTGGTGTGAGAGATGGGGTCGAGGGAGTGCTCCTTTTATAGGAGGGTGAGGGTGCCGTGGGTGCTGTGGAGGAGCGATCATGGCGCGGCGTCTCTGGCGTGCCAAAGGGCAAGGCGAGGACGGCTACGTGTAGGCGTCGTCCTGGCGATGCTTGAGGTGCAGCGAGCGCAGAGAAAAGGTGACGGGAGGGCTCGGGCGCTTGCAGTGTCTGCCACGGCATGCGCGGCAGAGAGGTGATGAGCACGGCGGCGACGGCGTGGGCGTGGGCGTTTTGAGGGTGTCTACGGGCTAGAGGGTGCTGCGGCGATGCTCGACACAGTGATAGGCTTTGCAGAGGAGCTCGAGGGTGCTCGAGCGCTTGGCGCTCTGGCGCGTCCAGAGCGCGGTGAGCGCGCGTGCTGGCGTGCACTGGCATGGTCTGGGCGTGCGCGTTCTGGCCAATGCCGTGCATGGGTGAGCCAGGGCTGGGTACTGGCAGCGTCCTTGTGTTGTGGAGATGCTCTGTGACAAGGTGAGGGAGAGAGGGGAGAGCTGGATCGATCAATGGCTTTGAGGCCGGCATGGTGCACGGCATGGAGCTTTTGCTGCCATTGCTTCACTTTAATCGACCAAGGCAAGTACTAGGCTTGATGCAGGGATTGCAGGAGTTGATGATCATCACGAGTTAAAAGTGGTTTAGGCCAAAACCCACTGGATAATGAGGTGTAACACAAAACTGAGATGCTGCCTGCCATGTGTTTGATGAAATGGCCGCAAGAGAAAAATATTCAAATTTCGAAATTCTTTTTGGTGAACTTCATTCATATATTTAATGTGATGGAATGGTGGTGGTGGTGTCCATTTTTGTAAAGGTTTGCAAAATTTCAAATTGGGGGTCATCTTCTCTTGGTTTCAAAGTCCTCTCTTGTCAATTTATTTCTGGTCAACCTGGTCAACTTCAGCAGTGATGGTCAACAGATAAGTTGTTCACCTTGACTTGGTCTTGGATGAGGTGTCAAGGGTTGACCAAGTTTGGTTTAAGAAAATTCAATTGCAGGGGTGCAAAGAGGTGAAGATTTTATAAATGTGTCATATGACCATTATCATATGTATGTTAAATTTGAAATTTTCTTTGATTTGAATTTGGTTTCTTCTATGCATTTGTGTTTGTTTTTGTTATATAAGAGTTTTAGAAACCTTAGGTCAAGCAATGGTGGCCTTGGGTGATGATTTGCATATTTAAGCAAAGTGGTATGTGAGTGAGAATTGAGTTGTTTTATATTTCCCTTTTTCTTCTCAATTTAGGGTTAAGTGATCTTGTGTTAGGGTTTAAGCACACTTGATCAACACTAAACACTCATCATGGCAATTGCACAAACGAAAAGCACCCTATGCCTAAAACTATATGTAACCCTATATGCATGAGAAAAGTTTTTGTTTGTTGTGAAATTTGAGTAATTGAAATATCTCTCTCTTGATTTATTATTGTTGAAACTTGGGATGTTACACTCTCGGATGCGTGTAGCTGAGACAGAAGACTTCCTGGAACTTTTTGCGACGCCCAATCTTGGTAGGAATGTGCTGTTGCAGGGGTCTACATGAAAGCACGCATTAGATTTATCGCTTGATTATTCTCAACTTGTACATCCATACCGGACAACATAGACAACAGATAATGGACTCCTCATTTTAATGCTTAAGCATTCAACAACAGATAATATTCTCATAAGAGATTGAGGTTGTATGTTCAAACCTCCAAAACCCCCGACGGGCTTTGGCTAAGTAACACGAGCCGGGAGGCTCCTAGGGCCGCTTAGTGATCCCCTCGGCACCTCGCCGTCCCGCAAATCTTCCCGGGCGCTGCGTCCCGGGCGGCTGCTCGGGGCTGCCACCTGACCCAGACCTGGTCGAAGGCAGGCTTCATTGTTCCTGCATGGTGACACGTGCACATAACACGAGCTCATTTGGCCCAGTTTCCTCTCTCTCGTGGATCGGCCTAAAGAGCCGATCGCCCCATGGCCCTTGATGGATTAGCAATGGCATGGGGATCCTGCTTGATCGGGACAAAGCTAAAACGATCCACGATAGTTTAGGGTTTTCACCGTGATAACGGGAACGCCCTACGCAAGTGATCGGGCCTAGCAGCTACTAGAGACTTACGCAAACTACCTCACGAGGCCTCCAAAACCAATATAACGCTGATCCTCGAACATCCCTCAGACGTGCAAATGTAAGATTCAATCCACCACCTGATCCTCCTCGAATTCTGTACAAGGCCTAACTATGCAGATATTAAACTAATCCCTGCAGATGCAGGGAAAGCAACTGCACCTTGATCGGATCTACTGGCATGATCAAGAAGATGCCGCCCTACGCCTGGATAGACGTATGGCAGCTAGATATGCAAGGGTTGCACTACGATAGCATATTACGTGAGGAACAATGCTAACCCTAACACATCTATGATAACCATCGTGCTGTTTCGCCATCAAAAGGTACCAGATTTGTTAAATTCCATGAACAATACTGTTTACGCTGCCTCAGATCGCGTAGATGCGATCTAGTAGCATGATGCTGATCACTGCAGTGAACCTCAGAGGGAAAGGTGGCGATGCACTGAGATTGTCTGCTTTCGGTTGAACTGTGATTGTCTTCTTTTCGATAACCCTAGATACATATTTATAGTCCAAGGGATCTTCGATCTGAGGCGTGTAATCTAATCAGGTGCACGGCCAGACTCTACTTTTTAATCTACTACAATCACATCTAATATATTACGTATACATGGGCCACTTAGCCCAAACTTTCAGCGCAAGGCCGCTTCGAAGATGCTCCACGTGTACGTCCTTCAAGCTCATCTTCACTTACGGCCCAACTCCTGATTTGGCCAGAATCGGGTGGTAACACATGCCCCCTGGTTTTGATAATGGTAATTGCAAAACCATCTGTCTTTCCCCAAGGTCAGTGTCATGGCAGCAGCAGAACTGCCGCAGTATCCTTCATGATGATCTTGCCTTCTCAACTTCCTGCACTGATTACTGGGCTTCAGACCACGCCCTAAACTGCTTAGCATTAAATCGCTTATATCCCTTACTGCCACCCGTCTTCATCCCTTCGCTCCAAACCAGCCGCCATCCAAAAACCCTCTTTGCCACCATGTCTTCCCCTTCTTCCTCCTCTTCCTCGTCGAGCCTCTCTGTCCAATCCTCCCCGCTCCGGGAGCCGACGCCGGAGTGGGACCCGCAGGAGGCCCACGTGGCCAACATCCGCCGCGCCATAGCCGACGGGGACGAGTCGAGCCACGACTCCTCCGTCTGGTCCGAAGATGACCAGTCCTTGACGGACGGGGAGAGCGACCTCCGCTTCCTTGCCATTGGGGAATCGGAGGAGGAGAGCGACGACGATCGTTTCTCCTGGGACGGTTTCTCCTCCGCCGAGGAGGTGAAGGAAGAAGACGAGGAGGAGGACGGCACCTTCTCCGACGAGCCGCCGGCCAAGCGCTTCTGCCCTTGGCCGGGCAACCTTAGTGACTTCGACAGTGACGAAGACGACGCTGGCGAGGAAGATGAGGACAACGAGGGTCCTCCAGGTGGTCGCGGCAGCAGCGACGACGAGCCCGCCAAAAGCGCCGACAGCGGCGACGACGGCGATGGCGAGGGCAACAATGGCCCCTAGATAAGATCCTAGAATAGGATCAGTAGTAGTAGGAGGGGCAATGCATCCCCCTAGGCCTTCCTTTTGAGAGCAATCAGCTCTTTTTGTGTAAGAAATCTGATTATCAATGAAGAAATTTCCCCAATTTGACTCTGCCGATTCCTTGCAAATTGATTTAGCCGATTCTCCCTTGTGTTGATCTTGCCGATTGTCAATTCGGTCAATGCTCAATGAGCCGATGGCAACGCATCGGTCTTTCACGATAATTTCGAGATAGATTCATCCGAACCTCCAAACTCCCAATCAAACAGGGCCAAGCTACAAACGTGCAAACCCCAGATCTTGGAAATGCAGATCCAACTGAATGGAACGTTAGACTTAGCGGCAAAACTCCTGAAATAATGTCCAGTCTCCTTATTAACTTTAAATTTCCGACATTCTTCTGCCGCATCCTTCTCTTTCAGATCCTCTTTGCCTTCAGGAGAACCCTAGGACTGTTGCTGGATCAACTCGAATGCTGAAGCTAACACTTTGCAAAACAGGCACCATTCGCCCATAACTATCTTTGTATGCCCATTTCTTCGCAGCAACCAACTGGTCCAGAGCCCATTGATGATCATGGCTCCCTTCAAATTCCTCTCATCAGCTCCGACAATTTCTTCGCAATAATTCATCACTCAAGCTGTGATGCGAGGCTAGCCGACCCCCAATAAAATCGGGCCCGCAGAATAAGAAACCTCAAGGGTGAAGCTGCCCCCGAGCCTCATAGTCAAGGCGAGGATAAAGTGGACCAGCCAAGGGGACCATCATCGGGCCTCCCAATCAGAGGGGCCACAACATCTCCAACAAAATCGGCTCTCCAGATCATCATTGAGCTTGTATGGAAGGCCCCCGAGCCGCTCCGCTTTTCATTAAAACAGGGCAGGGAAGCTTACGCCCAAGGAGCCAATGTACTAGGACGGCTTTGGAAGGATCAGTAGCTCCCTTGAGCTAAGAAGCCTCAAACGTAGTGGCCCTCGAACTCCTCCTAGCTCAGATTGGCTCATCATCTCGGGAAGACTGGTGCGGCTTCTGGTGAGGATGTTTGATGAAGTTGTCACCTTGGTCAAGCCCCAGGAGAAAACGTCACAGCCAATTGGATGGCAATCGGCTGTTCTCACGATCCTAGCCTGATCTGCACGTCCATGCTGTTCTTGCTGTTTGGCCAGGGCTGCGATCCTCAAACTTGCCGGCAAATATCAACACCTTAAATGAGAAAAAGGGCCGTCTTGGACGCCCAAACTGATGCTTCTGTCGATGCTGCCGAGCTTGAAGTCTTGCAGAAGGAATTGGAAGTCCTTGAAGAGAGGGCCTGAGCCGCCAAGCAATCTCAATGAGGGGTTCTTCCAGTAGATGACGCTCCATTAGGCTTCTGCTCCCTTGAGTCGATGGCCGTGCATCGGCTTTGAATTCTTAAGTCGATGTCTACGCATCATCGGCTGTGCTCAAATTTTTTTTGGATTTTCCATTTTTTGTGGCCGATTTTCTTACGTATCGGCCCCCCATACTTGAGCTACTCTGCTGGAAATTTGACATTCGTTCCCAGCTCCGTATTCTCGTATCTCATCCATCTATGTGCCCCCCGAGCCGATTCTGTCAAGTAATTGATGGCATCGGCTCTTCAGGCATCTGTTGGATCAATGCTGAACACAGACGAAGGTACGTTGAGGATAATTGTGGCCGATTGCGGGAATCGGCCTCCTTCCTTGTTGCAATGCTTTGACGATGATTTGCAACTTCTTGGATTTCCATCGTAGCTACGTGGCATGCTGGAGATAAGATCCCTGCTTTTCATTTTTTGAGGGCCGATCGCAGGGATCGGCCTTGCCACGTATGTCCAATGTATTGGACGTGCTACTCTGTCCAGCCCACGGATACCATGTTTGTGTCTGCGACAAGGCTCTGACGGCATCAGCCGAGGTTCAGGCACGTGCCGCCTGTTTGGGGCGCCATACTTTCTTTGGCGCCTTTGCCTCCACTATTTGCTGGATTTTCGGCCGCATCGGCCGCGCCTTTCTCAACGTACTGCATCGTGCCTCGGCTTTCCAGTTTCCGCCCGCTGCACCGGCGCTTTCCGAGAATGGCTGAGTCCATCAGGGCACCACCTTGACGGCAGACACTCATCCTCTTCATCCGACTCCTCGAAGTCTTCTTCTTGAGATGACTCAGCCTGCTTGCTCGTGGGAGAGGTCCTAGACGCTTGAACACTGAAACTCCATTTGCCCCCCTTCTTCCTTGCTGTTTGCATTCTGGGCAGTTCTCGATTATAGGCAATCGGCTCATTCCCGAGTCCCAGCAATGTTTGAAAAAGGGACAGTCCCAGTGCCTGTCCACGTTGTCTTGCTCCTTTGACCTCTCGCTAGCGCGACGTTCGTACCCCGGGCTGCTGTTGCCGCTGGCTGACGATACCTCCTGTCCGCTGCATCTGACCGACGATATCTTTCATCGTCTTCGTCGTGGTGCCGACGTCGGTCGTACTGCTGCTCATATTTGTTGAGGAGATGCACGGATAGGGCGTTGATACCGTATGCTTCTCACCTCCTCCTCGGTCAGGTACCGTCTATCGTCGTCTTGGGGCCGGTCGCGTGGAACGGCCTCCTCTTTATCTTTGCCACGAGAGTGGCTGCTCTCCGCTTTGTCCGCGCCATGGCGAATCACGAACCCTGCCATATTGACATCGAAAGAGAACCCTGGTTCTCTTATGGAGTGGCTGAGATCTACCGTATTGACGCCATGCGACAGACGCGTGTTTCCTCTGAGCTTGATGTTGCGAGAACGGGTTGTCTCAGAGGAGCCGATGAGCTCGGCTTCACAGATGGCCTTCAGCTCATCGTATTTCTTCTTGTGCTCCGCAGGGAGATCTTTGTATGTGATCTGCTCCTCTGCCATCTCGTATGTCGGTGTTGACGTGGATGTTGCGGAGATTGTCCCACCGGGCGTGCTAGAATGTGTTACCCTCCAAACCCCCCCGACGGGCTTTGGCTAAGTAACACGAAGAGCCGGAGGCTCCTAGGGCCGCTTAGTGGATCCTGCACCTCGCGCTGTCCCGCAAACCTTCTCGGGCGCGCCCCGGCGGTTGTTCCTCATGCCACCTGACTCACCTAGACCTGGTCGTGAAGGTGTTAGTGCTTCGATTGTTCCTGCATGGTAGACACGGAAACATTAAATACGAGCCCTACCTGGCCTCAGGCTTCTGGACGGCTCAAAGAGCCGATCACCCCATGGCCCTTGATGGATTAGCAATGGCATGGGGATCTGCTTGATCAGGACAAAGCTGAAGCGATCCACGACAGTTTTAGGGGTTTTCACCGCATAATCGGAACTTCCTACGTGCGATCGGGCCTAGCAGCTACGAGAGACGATGCAAAACTACCCCTACGAGAGGCCTAAAAACCAACATAACGTTGATCCCCGGAACATCCCTCGCAAGGACGGTAAACAGCATCTAACGCACCACCGGATCCTCCGACCCCAGCATAAGGCCTAACTATGCAGATATTAAACTAATCCCTGCAGATGCAGGGAGCAACTATAACGGATCGGATCTACTAAGCATGATCAAGCAGGATGCTGCCCTTACGTCTGGATAGACGTAAGGGCAGCTAGATATGCAAGGGTTGCACTACGATAGCATATTACGTGAGGAACAATGCTAACCCTAACACATCTATGATAACCACGTTGCTCGCCATCAAAAAGGCTTCAACGAGCAACGCATGAACAACTAGGCAGGCTCATGCTGCCTAGATCGCGAGATGCGATCTAGGCAACATGATGCTTACCGGTAAGAACCCTCGTAGGAAAGGGGTGGCGATGCGCCGAGATTGGCTTGTGTTTGGTTGAACGGTGATTGTCCTTCTTTTCCGATAACCCCAGATACATATTTATAGTCCAAGGGACTTTCTAATTGAGGTGTGCACCTAACCGTGCACATGGGCCAGACTCTATCTTTTTAATCTACATTACAACGCGATTCAATATATTACATATACATGTGGCCACTAGCTCAAACTTTTTCAGCGCAAGGCCGCTTCAAGATGCTCCATGTACGCTCCTTCAAGCCCATCTTCACTTACGGCCCAACTCTTGATTTGGCCAGAATCGAGGATATATGTCCAAAACTCAAACTTCCACCATGATACATGGCTTTAGTTAGCGCCCAATGTTCTCTCTCTAACACATGCATACTCAAACCATTTGATCATGAAATCGCACTTCTCTGACAAGACGAACATGCATAGCATCTCACATGATATCCAACAAAAGGTAAAAATTTGATGGCGTCCCCAGAAACATGGTTACCGCTCAACAAGCAACTTATAAGAATTAAGACACATAACTACATATTCATCACCACAATAGTTTTAAGCTATTTGTCCCATGAGCTATATATTGCAAAGGTAAAGGAATGAAATTTTAAAGGTAGCACTCAAGTAATTACTTTGGAATGGCAGAAAAATACCACATAGTAGGTAGATATGGTGGACACAAATGGCATGGGTTTTGTCTCAAGGTGTTTGGATGCACGAGAAGCATTTCCTCTCAGTACAAGGTTTTGGGCTAGCAAGGTTGTTTGAAGCAAACACAAGTATGAACAGGTACAGCAAAACTTACACAAGAACATATTGCAAGAATTATAAGACTCTACACTGTCTTCCTTGTTGTTCAAACACTTTACCGGAAAATATCTAGACTTAGAGAGACCAATCATGCAAACCAAATTTAACAACCTCTACGGTAGTTCTCCATTAATAGATTAAACTACATGATGCAAGAGCTTAAACATGAGTAATGAGAGCTCAAAACAATTGCCCAGTTATTCCAAACCATATGAAGTATTGTCTGATTCCAACCAAATAGCAATCAACTACAATTTTAGCCTTCACAGAACATTGGGTATTAAGAACACAAGTGTTCCATATGAAAAAGCTGAGCGTAATATCTCCAATATAAGATGTAGGATCTAACTTTATTCAAACCAAAACGAAAACAAAAGCAAAAAGACGCTCCAAGTAAAGAACATGAGAGATATGATGGAATAAAAATATAGTACCACTAGAAGTGACTCCGATAAGTTGTCAGATAGTTAGGACAGTTTTGGGCATCCCTGCTTAGATGCTTGAGTCTTTAAATATGCAGGTGGGATGAACCACCGGGGCATCCTCAAGCTTAGACCTTTCACCTCTTCTTAATCATATTGTATCATCCTCTTCTCTTGACCTTTGAAAACTTCCTCCACACCAAACTTCAAGCAAACTCATTAGAGGGTTAGTGCATAATCAAAAATCCACATATATTCAGAGGTCACATAATCATTCTTAACACTTCTGGACATTGCACAAAGCTTCTGAAAGTTAATGGAACAAAGAAACTCATTCAACATAGCAAAAGCGGCAATGCGGAATAAAAGGCAGAATCTGTCAAAACAGAACAGTCCGTAAAGACGAATTTTGCAGGGGCACTTAACTTGCTCAAACGGAAAACTTATAACTAATGAAAGTTGCGTACATCTGGGGATCACACACGTAAATTGGCAGATTTTTTACAGAGATTTAGCAAGAATTTGTACAGGATAAATAATTCTGTTTCTACAGCAATCCAAATCTAGCATCAACTTTACCATAGAGACTTTACTTAGCAATAAAACATGATAAGGAGAGGCTGCTATAGTAAATAACTTCCAAGACTCAACAATACAGTAGAGAAATAAAACATGGGTTATCTCCGAAGAAGTGCTTTTCTTAACGCCTTCAGCTAGGCGCAGAAAGTGCAAATCTAGTATTATCTAGAGAAGAAGCATCAACTCATCATAATTTGTTCTAATAGAATCAGTGCAACTTCATTCTCTTTCTGGGGAAGTGTTCCATACCTTTCTTAAGAGGAAATTGATATTAATATTTCCTTCCTTCATATCAATAACAGCACCAGCAGTTCCAAGAAAAGGTCTTCCCAACATAATAGGGACAACATGCATTGCATTCAATATCCAAGACAACAAAATCAACGGGACAAGGTTATTGTTAACGTTAATGCGAACATTATCAATCCTCCCAAAGGTTTCTTTTTAACATTATCAGCAAGATTAACATCCAAATAACAATTTTTCAATGGTGGCAAGTCAAGTATATCATAAATTTTCTTAATAACAGAAATACTTGCACCAAGATCACATAAAGTATTACATTCAAAATCATTGAATTTCATCTTAATGATGGGTTCCCAACCATCTTCCAACTTCCTAGGAATAGAAGTTTCAAGTTTTAATTTCTCTTCTCTAGCTTTAATGAGAGCATTTGTAATATGTTTTGTAAAGGCTAAATTTGGTAGCACTAGCATTAGGACTTCTAGCAAGTTTTTGTAAGAACTTTATTAACTTCAGTAATATGACAATCATCAAAATCTAAACCATTATGGTCTACAGCAATGGAATCATTGTCCCCAATATTTTGAAATTTCAGCAGTTTTATCACAAGCAGCAGTTTCAGCAGTTTCATGCAACCTTGGTACGCTTTGCACTAGAGTAGAAACATTGCCAATACCAATTATTTTGCCATTGATAGTAGGAGGTAGCAACATGTGAAGAATCAACACATTAGTGGTGTAATAGTCCAAACTTAGCTAAGATTATTCTCTTTAGCAAGTTTTTTCTTTTTCTTCTCTATCCCACCTAGCATGTAATTCAGCCAACATTCTAATATTATCATTAATTTAACTTGATGGCATTTGTTTGAAAAGCAAACCTAGCATCTTTAACTTCCTCAGGCATAACTTTCCTTTAAGTTTTAAAAGATCAACATCAAGAACAAGACTATCAATCTTAGAAGCAAGAACATCAATTTTAACAAGGCTTTTCTTCAACAGCTTTATTAAAAGCAGCTTGTGTACTAATAAATTCTTTAAGCATGACTTCAAGACCAGAGTGGGTACACTCTTATTATTGTTGTAAGAATTACCATAAGAATTACCATAACCATTATTAGAAGGATATGCCCTATAGTTGTTGTTACCATAATTATTCCTATAAGCATTGTTGTTGAAATTATTACTCTTAATGAAATATCACACATCAACATTTTCTTCTTGAGCAACCAATGAAGCTAAAGGAACATTATTAGGATCAATATGAGATCAACCATTTGCAAGCATAGACATAATAGCATTAATCTTATCACCCAAAGAAGAGGTTTCTTCAACAGACTACCTTCTTACCTTGAGGAGTTCTTTCATGGTGCCATTCAGAGTAATTGATCATCATATCACCAAGAAGTTTTGTAGCCGGCCCAAGGTGATGGATATAAAAAGTACCTCCAGCAGCTGAATCCAATAGGTTCGTCGGGAAAAATTCAATCCCGCATAAAAGGTTTGGATGATCATCCAAGTAGTCAGTCCATGGGTAGGGGCAATTCTTTACCAAAGATTTCTATTCTCTCCCATGCTTGAGCAAATATGTTCATTATCAAATTGTTGAAATTCATAATGCTACTTCTCAAAGATATAATCTAGCAGGAGGATAATATTTACTAATAAAAACATCTTTACATTTAGTCCATGAATCATTACTATTCTTAGGCAAAGAGCAACCAATCTTTAGTTCTTCCTCTTAATGAGAAAGGAAACAATTTCAGTTTTATAATATCACCATCTATATCCTTATACTTTTGCATTTTACAAAGTTCAACAAAATTATTAAGATGGGCAGCAGCATCATCGGAACTAACACCAGAAAATTGATCTCTCATAACAAGATTCAGTAAAGCAGGTTTAATTTCATAGAATTATGCTGTAGTAGCAGGTGGAGCAATAGGAGTACTTATAAAATCATTATTATTTGTGCTAGAAATCACACAACTTAGTATTTTCAGGAGTACCCATTATAACAGTAATAAAAGTAAACTAGGCAAATAAAGTAAAGAGAAGTAACTAATTTTTTGTGTTTTGATATAGAGCAAGTAAATAGAACAGAAAGTAAAGCAACTAATATTTTGTGTTTTTAATAAAGCAAAAAAGACAGTAAATAAAATAAAGTAAAGCAAGACAAAAACAAAGTAAAGAGTTTGGAAGTGGAGACCCCTGCAGCGTGTCTTGATCTCCCCCGCAACGGCGCTCAGAAATTTAGCTTGATACGCACAAGCACACGTCCGTTGGGAACCTCAAGTGGAAGGTATGATGCGTATAGAGGCAAGTTTCCCTCAAAGAACCAAGGTTATCGAACCAGTAGGGAGCCAAGAAGCACGTGAAGGTTGCTGGTGGAGGAGCGTAGTGCGGCGCAACACCAGTAAAACCGGCGCCAACGTGGAACCTGCACAACACAATCAAGATACTTGGCCCCAACGTAACATTGAGGTTGTCAATCTCACCGGCTTGCCGAAAACAAAGGATGTCGAGTGGAAGATGATGTTTGTTTGCTAAGAACAATAGAGAACGATGATTGCAGTAGAATGTATTTAGATGTAAAGAATGGACCGGGTCCACAGTTCATTAGTGGTGTCTCTCCAATAAGATAACTAGCATGCCGGGTGAACAAATTACAGGTGTGTAATTGACAAATAAAGATTCAATACATATCAATGATGATTACTATGAGATTTAATCAGGGCACTACGACAAAGTACATAGACCGCTATCCAGCATACATCTATGCCTAAATAATCCACACCTTCGGGTTAGCATCCGCACTCCCTCCAGTATTAAGTTGTAAACAACAGATAATTGTATTAAGTATGGTGCGTAATGTAATCAACACAAATATCCTTAGACAAAGTATTGATGTTTTATCCCTAGAAGCAACAGCACATCCACAACCTTAGAACTTTCTTTCACTGTCCCAGAATTAATGGAGGCATGAACCCACTATCGTAGCATAAATACTCCCTCTGGAGTTAGCATCAACTTGGCCGTAGCCTCTACTAGCAACGGAGAACATGCAAGAACATAAACAACACATATGAGATTGATAATCAACTTGACATAGTATTCTAGATTCATCCGATCCTGTACCCAAACACAAAACATGTAGCATTACTAATAGATGATCTTGATCATGTTAGGCAGCTCACAAGATCTAAACAATGATAGCACAAGCGGAGTAGACAACCATCTAGCTACCGCTATGGACCCATAGTCCAAGGATTTAATATCACGATCAACCCTGGAGGCGGGTACGATGATGTAGAGCCCTCCTATGATGACCTCTCCACAGGTCGAGGTACATCTCCTGAATCCTCGAGATGGGATTACGGTGGCGGCGACCCAGAAGGTTTTCCGGGACGTGCCTCCTGCATTTAGCAGGGTTTCGCGACGAAGGCTTTGAGTAGGAGGACGGAGTCGGAGGGGTCACGGGGCCCCACACGCTCAGGGCCGCGCTGGCCCCCTAGGCCGCGCCGCTCCCAGTGTGGCGGGCGCCCGTGCCCCACTTCCTTTCCCCTGGCCTCCGGGAAGCTTCGTGGAAAAATAGGACCCCGGGCGCGATTTCATTCCAATTCTAATATTTCCTTTTGTAGGATTTCTTCGAAACCAAAAACAAGAAATAAAAACAAAGAATCGGCACTTTAAGATCTTGTTACATAGGTTAGTGCCGAAAATGTATAATAATGCTGTAAAGTATGTATAAAACATGCAAGTATTGTCATAAAAGTAGCATGGAACATAAGAAACAGGATACGTTTAGTAATTTATCAAGCATCAAAAAGCGTACAGCAGTGGGCCACCGGCCTCAACCTAGTGATATGATCCTCGCCATGCAAGGTCTCTCTGACGCATGTACTGCTTGGCTCGATGAGCGATGTTCTATGCCAAATGCTGATACTGATGGTGGGGAAAAGGACAAATGAAGAGCAGAGGCACAGTGGGCAACGCTTAGACATGTTCCTTTAGAAGTCGCACTATGCGGGCGTTTAAGAGGGGAGTGGCACGCCTAAGAAAGGGAAGAAGCAATGCATGGAGCAAGGACAACCGAGAAGAGCAACACTGACTGGTCGGTAGAGCTACAGTTTCACTTGACCACCAAAAGCAACCAATCAGTAACCTAACGAGACCTAATGTTTGGTCTCTGGCTGCATAGCTGAGTTGCTCTCGTTCAACTGCTACCGGGGTGCTCGGGAATAACCCAACAATACGTGGAACGTCTGATTTCGAAGTTTGGAGTCCTCGTTGCTTTTTCTTTGTGAAACTAGACAAAAGAAATATAAAAGCGTCGTTTGCGTCATAGGTTAGGTCTTAAGGGTTTTGCTGGTGTTTGTAGTGATGGTTTGAGTGGTGGTTTAGCTCTTTTCTGGCATGAATAACCCATTGTTGACATCCAAGTATTAACGAAGGTTTATTGATGCTCTGCACGAAGGACATTGTGTATGGTCACCATTTAACCACGGGTTGAAAATTAATGATGTGGGATACCCTCCGCCATTTAAAATCTATCAAATCCTCCCTTGCTAGTGCTTGGCGACTTTAACGAGCTGCTCGCCTCGAGGAGCACTTATCCTCAGACCTACTGCATGTACAAGAATGGAAGCTTTCCATAGTGGTGCTTTTTGACGGTTTACCCAACTGGTCTTGGTTTCTGCAGTGTAAAGGCATACATGTCATAATAAGAGAAAAAGAAAAGGAAGGCTAACGAAGCCAGGGTCAGGCTTATCCAGAAAGGCATGCCCAGCCCGGGAGGGATAGGTTTGGTGGCATTCTACGGTCAAACACTTAACCTCTCCTTTCTCTGATCATCCCAAGTTTGTAATTGTTGAGAGGCACGAGCTACAACGAGTCCCAGGAGGCAATATGAGCGCAGCATCTGATCTGGTGAGAGGGATTGCTACGTCATGAGGCCGGACAAAAATGCAACCTAAAGCTGAGATTATGCAGGGCTCAGACCAAGTCATGTCAATGTTGCAACTGTGGAGCAAGTTAAAGAATTTGGTAATGTTCCAAGTAGAGCAAAAATAAGGCAAGAAAGACAAACGTCAAGCTGAACAATGCGAGCCAAGAGGACATTCGACGAGCCACAGATCACATGTAGGAACTGCTATATAGAGAAGAGATGCTATGGCTGCAGCTGCTCATGAGTCATACATGGCGGTACAGGTGGCCTAAATATCATATTTTTCATCAAAAAGTCGCTTCACCGAGCTCCAACAAACAGACCAAAAACTCGAGATGAACAAGGCGATTTGCAGAGGTGCCAACTAACATGGAGAGAATGTCATCCCTCTTTACTTAGAAAGGTTCACACGAGACCCATCTCTCCAATCAGCCTAATTCTAGTTGATAAGACTGCAGGAGAAGGTCTCCCCAACCATGAATGATAGCCTTAATTTGTATGGATTTACTGATGAGGAGATAGGCGATGCCCTCTTCCAAATTGCCCTTAAATGCCCGGGTGTTGATGGCTTCTCGGGCCCGCTTCTATCAAATGCAATTGGGGTACCATCAAAGAGGAGGTGATAAGCCAAAAGAACTTTGTGGTGGCAGGGCATAAGGCCGGATAGTTACAAGTCGATATCTCCAATACAACTCTATCTTTCCAAACTATCTCTCGATTGGGCTTCCGGGCTTCATAAACTTCGGGTCGCGGCCTTCAGTAAACCCCGGGTACCCTCTTCGGCAGGCCCATTGGGGATGCCTATGTCACACGGCCATTATGCTCATTCCTAAACGTGATCAGCCAGAAACTCTCAAAGATTTTAGGCCTATTAGACTTTGTACTGTCATCTATAAAGCCATCTTGAAATGCATGGTAAATCGACTCAGGCCTATATTAGGTGAAATTGTGTCAGGTAACCAAAGTGCCTTTATTCCTGGCAGGCTCATCACAGATAATACTTTAGTGGCCTTTGAATGTTTACATTTCATTGAGAACAACACAAACGCGTCAAAGAACTTCTGTGCCTGCAAATTGGACTTGTCTAAAGCCTATGACAGAGTGGATTGGGATTTTCTAAAGAAAGTGATGCAAAGGTTGGGTTTTGCTCACCGATGGGTTGACTGGATAATGTCATGTGTCACATCGGTGAGGTACCAGGTTAAATTTAATGGAACCCTCCTAGATTCATTTTCGCCTTCTCGGGGCCTCCGACAAGGTGATCCTCTCTCGCCATTTCTGTTTTTGTTTGTTGCGGACAGCCTATCAACTCTGCTTCAGAAGGAAGTTGCTGCTCATATGATTGAACCCATCAGAATATGTAGGAATGCACCAGGCATATCTCATTTGCTTTTCGCGGATGACAGCTTGTTATTCTTCAAGGCAGAAGTGAACCAAGCAATCAAAATAAAGGAAGTGTTGGACACTTATGCATCAAGTACTGGCCAGCTCATTAATCCAGGGAAGTGCTCTGTGATGTTTGGGGATTCCTGCCCTATGAATCGGCGTACTGAGGTCAAAGAAGCCCTGCAAATCACTCAAGAACTGTTTGAAAAGAAGTACCTTGGGCTTCCAACACCGGAGGGAAGAATGCACGGTGGGAAATTTGAAAGCCTGCAACTGTGCTGGGGCAAAATGTCCGGTCGACACAGTAGAGAAGAGGCTCTTCGGCCCTGGGCCCCGCTGGAGCAATGTCCCTGTTTTGAACCAAACCGGGTCCAATGGGGGCATTGGTCCCGGTTCATCATGAAAACCCTTTAGTCCCGGGCCTGCTTGGACTCTTTAGTCCGGGTTGGTAATACAAACCGGGATCTAAAGGTGGTCTCTGGGCAAAGCTTAGTCCCGGCTGGTATTACCAAACTGGGACTAGAGCCCACTTCCTTTAATCCCCGCGGTTCAGATACCAACCTGGACTAAAGGGTTATTGGATTTTTTTTGGCTCCCATCGCACCTCCACTCCACCCACCCCACCCCCGTGATCGCCTTTTTTAACACTCAAAATATAAAAGAAAATGATAGAAAATTCAAAAAATAAAATCTTTTCTCAGATTCTTGTATGTTATGCAACCTACTATTAGGGAAAATTAACAAATTTGAATTTTCACTTTTTTTTTTTTTTAGAAAAATGGTAAAACCGCATTAACTTTTGCATACGACGTCGAAAAAAACGTATAATATATCAAAATGATCGTGGGAAAAAGTTACATCCGAATTCACCTGGGTTTACCCGGTTAGCCAATTTTTAGATTCTCAAAATTCCAAATAAAAATATGAAAGCAGGAAGATTTTAGTTTTTGCTAGAAATTTAGAATTTTATATTTTTTAAAATTTAAAAATAATAATTACATCATGCATAAAGATTACTATTACTTAACCATAAAGTTAGCCAATTTTAAGATTTTCAAATTTTCAAGTTTGGCAAAAAAAATTTTAAAACTAATAAATTAATACAAATTAAAAATTAATATATATTTTTTTAAAAAATTAAAATTATAATACCATTACCACAACATGTTATTACGTCATTATTTTGTTTATTAAAATGATTATTTGGAATTGAAACAATAAATAAGTGTGATATCGACCAACATGTTAATAGGATTGATATGATACTACCATCACAACACGCGCGCGGCTTGGAAGCGGACGGAAAGGAACTTGCAAGCAGCTATGCTATGGCGAGTGAAGAGAGTGATGGGTGACCGAGCCGGGAAGTTTGGACCAATTATTAAGAATGACTAGAGATTAAGTGTAGTTAGAGACTAAACTTGTCAAATGACTTAAATTCTAGAAATTTTGAAAATAGAAAAAAGGGAGCAAAAATACTCAGAAAAAAATTGATAAAAAAAATTAACAAATAGCCTTTAGTCCCGGTTGGTATTACAAACCGGGACTAAAGATCATTTTGCTCGACGCATGCCAGCAACCCACGTGGCAGGACCTTTAGTCCCGGTTTGTTTTACAACCGGGACTAAAGGGTTGAGCCTTTAGTCCCGCCTGTTTGGTCCCGGTTCAAAAACCGGGACTAAAGGCCCAAATGCAACGGGATTAAAGGCCCTTTTTCTACTAGTGCGAATGGGATGACAACAATAAATCACAAGCATCCAAGGAAATTCTCATAAAATCCATTGCCTAAGCTATCCCTGTGTATGTCATGAGTGTGTTCAAACTGCCTCTAGGCCTCTGTGACGAATTGACCAAAATGATTCGACGATATTGGTGGCGAGCAGAGAATGGGAAGAGAAAGACCCACTGGGTGGGCTGGGACATCATGCTAAGGGCTAAGGACTATGGTGGATTAGGATTCCGTGATATGCGCCTGTTTAATCTGCCACTCTTGGCATACAACATCCTGACACCCTTTGTGCCCAGCTTCTTAAAGTGAAATACTTCCCAAATGGCTCGTTGATTGACACTGTTTTTGTTTTTACAGGGAACGGATCATCTACATGGCATGCCATCGAATATGGACTAGAGCTCTTGAAGCAAGGTGTAATCTGGAGAGTGGGAAACGGTGCCCAAATACGCGCCTGGCAAGACCCGTGGATCCCCAGAGACTCCAATCACCGGCCACGCTCTACACAAGGCCGATGCTGGTACCGCTGGGTAGTTGATTTCCTTCAACCTGGCGGATCTTGGAACCTACAACGCCTACACCTCTATTTTGAACAGGAGGATATAGAGGAGATCATCAAAATAAAGAGCACCCCAAGGAATGAGCAAGACTTTATTGCATGGCATCTGGAGAAACGTGGAACATTTACTATCTGCAGCGCTTATCGACTAGCTCTGACCGCTACCATGCAGTGCCATGGCCATGGTGCAATCAGCCTGCGATCTAATGGTGAGAGACCGAGCTGGAAGCTGATTTGGAGCTGTCAGGTACCGCCCAAAGTGAAAATCCTCACCGGAAAGATATGTAGGAATGCGATGTCCACGCAAGTTAATATGGTCAGGAGGGGAATTCCTAGAACGTGAACATGTACTATATGTAGCAAACTCCTTTCATGTCTTCATTCGCTGCGCACATGCTAGAGCACTATGGCAAGCCATGTCTGAAGTCTGGCCACTACCGCAAGATGAGTTATTGAAGAATACTGGTCGGGAGTTGCTCCTACACCTGTTGGCCTCCATACCGGATGTGCAAAGAGCTCAAACCCTCACGACGTTGTAGCGCATCTAGCACGCCCATCGACGAGATGACGATGCCAACCATGTCCGTTGTTGCCTATTCGAATCGTGCCTCGGAGGAGGGATCCCCACGAAGGGGGAGAAGAAGTAAGGGCCATAGGGCGGAGAATCACGGGACGCAGGGTAATGCGATTTACCCAGCTCGGAACACCCTCGCTCGAAGACAGCCTAGGGTTCCTGTGATCCGACTTATAAAGGCGCACGGATCTAGGTTTTACGGAGAGTCCTAGCAGGAATACAAGTTGCCTAACTACGGTACAATATTTCTTCCATGTGTACATCAAGGATCCGCTTCCTTATATGTCGTACCGGATCCGGCTACCCCTAATGGGCCAGGCCGGATCCGACTTCCAACGTCGGCCTGTGATCCACTCTGTTCCTGGGCTGGACTTCATCCATCTTGATCTACATCAACGGGCCGCCCGATGGGCCTCATGCCACCATCACTGCTTCTGGGCCACCTGGGCTTGCCGGATCTAGGCACCGCCGATGGTACACCCATGAAGTATACCCACAACAAGTAGCTCCCCAGAGTTCTCCGAGATTCACCTCTTGTTTCCGCCTTGCTAAAGCTTCGTGGCTTCCGACAATCCTCTCGGTTACATGGGGAAACTTGAAGAACTCCAACTTCACTTTTTCTTCCTTTTCCAACTTTTAAGCCAGAAAAAACCTTTATCCCGCGGGACTTCATCCATCGACATCATTCTTACAACGCGTCTCCGGGTCACTCCCCTGCTGAGATAACGGTGGGTAGTTTTCAAATTGTCACCCGGAACCTCGAAAAGTTCAAACGGTTCCGCCAATCTTGGCGCCATTTTCGGGCGATTTGAGCGGTAACTTATCCTTAGCCATTTTTACCGCTTAGGGTTTTCGACACGTGTCAGCCATCCAACGGCGCGACGCTTGCGTTCCGACCACAGGATGCGGAGCACGAATCTCCTCCCTCGGCCTATAAATATCTGCCGTCGACCCTAATCTCCTCATTCACCCCCCATTTTCACCTCTCAGTCACAGCGCATTACTAGATCTTCCCTCCGCTGCATCGAGCCCGCTGGAAGATCGCCGGAGTCCGAACGTCGCCGTGAGCTGTTCATCAAGTTCATCCCGTTTTGTCCCGTTAAGCCATCGCAGCAAAACCTCACCGTCGGCGACTCCGACCACCGCGGAAACCATTCCGGTAAGTCCTTCGAGCTTCAGTCTTTTCGCCGTTCTTGGTAGGGATGACTAGGTGTCAAAAACGGATCCGGCCGAAATTAGTTAAATTCGCATTCTTTCGTAGATGTCTTCTTCAACTCCGCCTCCCTCCTCCGAGCCGATCATGGCGACGCCCAATATCCTCCGCCCTCCTCCTTCGTCCCTGTTCAGCTGGATCCTTCAAAGGACTCCGGCAAAAATATCGAGGGACGCTGCCACCCGAAGAGGCTGAGTCGAACAAATGAAAAGAAGGTGGAAGAAGTTGCCGCCAAGAAATCCAAGGCTCGTCAGCGAGACTCCGAAGCCAAAGGAAATGGTGGCCCTGCACCACCACGGAAACCGAACTCCGCAACCTCGAGGCGGAGGGATTCCTGAAGCCCAAATCCTGGCTGAATCCCGCTCCCGAAGCCGGAGAGTGGGTGGTGACCAAGGCGCTCATCGAGCGAGGCTTCTCGCTTTCCGCCTACGATTTTCCACGGAAATCCTGAAGGCGTACGAGCTACAACCTCACAACATTTCGCCCAACAGCATCTTGGCCATCAGCAACCACGTCACCCTCTGCCCACCTCCGGGTAACCCCAGAGCTCTCTCTCTTCCAATACTACTTCCGGCCAAGAAGGAGAAAGAAACTCTTCGCCGGCCACCTGCGGGAAGCATCACGTCTGCCCGCCCGGGGCCGCATCTACTCGCGCACAGACCGCCACGAGTCCGTGTGTACCCAACCGAGGCTTCTTCACCCGAAGGATGCTCTCCGATCCGGCTAGCCTGGGCAAAGGCCGGAGTTCAAGGATGGCCCTGCCAGCGAGACTTCGGCCTGACCTGGGCTGCCTCATCTATCTCAGCTCACCCAATTGACTCGGGGCGGTTAAAGTGGATCTCGCAACCGATCAAGATGGTCCGTCAGTGGAAAGACCACCATGTCCCTGGTTCACTAAGCGGATCCAGCCTCGCAGCACCGGGACCGCTAATGTTCGAGCAGGACGTGGACGCGACGATTCTGGCGCGCCTCCAAGACAACCTTCCGCCTCGACGCCTTGGACAAACGGATCCGGTCGACCAAGATTCCGTGATCTCTGGATCCACGTGTGCAATATTGACATCCACACCGACGGCTCCGGGACCGCGGTACGTTCCTTTGTCTCAACCGTCGGTTCCTTTTTTGTCTTTGCAAAATTTGTCTAAGTGTTTGTTATGTGACTTAGCTTGAGGCCCCCGAAGAAAAAGATCTCGGAACACTAACCCGGGTCCCTCACGCGGGCAACACCGACCTGGAAGTCGCGTCTGACGCGAAGGCCCCTGAGGCTCCAGCTCCCTCCAAGAGGAAGAGGGGTGCTTCCTCCGGCCCAGCCGCCAAGCGTGCCCGCGAAGTGCCCAGCACTGCGGCTACCCGGAAGGCGGAGGCGGAGAAGAACCGCCTCAAGTTAATTGACCAGCAAGCAGTCCCAGCCCAACATCGACTAGTTTTTCTTTTCGTTCGGGTCAGTGCTTGATTTTCGTCTAAAATTCTTTTGCTACTGTAAGCCATCATATGCTAAGTGTTATGCCTCTCCTTGTTTGCGCAGCAAAAGTTCCGGAAGCAAGCCCCACAAGAACCCCAAGAAGAAGGCCAAGCCGTCTCCAGCCACGATGCCCATTACGCAAGAAGTTGAGGTTCCGCCAAAGGCCTCTTCGTCCGCTACGGCGAATCCGAAGGACGTCATCAACCTTGATGACCTTCCTGAGGAGCCGAATGTTGAATTCGGCAAGGGCGGATACGGCAAGGGTGAATCCAGCAAGGGCGCGTCCTCATCCCATCCTCCGCCTGAAGAACCCGATGTCACCTCGGCTGAAGCTACGGCTAGTGATGTGATGACCCACAAGTATAGGGGTGTATCGTAGTACTTTCGATAAATAAGAGTGCCGAACCCAACGAGGAGCGTAAGGTGTTGACAAAGTTTCGATGAAGGATTCACTGTAAATGCTCACAGACAAGTATTCAGGGGGTTTTGATATTGCATATAAATAAAGTACAAGTAAATAAAATGCGAGAGAAATAATTGCAGCGAGTGGCCCAATCCTTTTTAGCACAAAGTACAAGCCGGTTTGTTTACTTATAATGACTAAACGTTCTTGAGGACACACGGGGATTTTAGTCTAGTGCTTTCGGTTCATGTAGCTAAATAATCTTCATTGTTTTGATAAGTGTTGTGTGGGTGAACCTATGCTAATGCACCTCCCTTCCTAGGACTAATACATACTTGTGATTATACCCCTTGCAAGCATCCGCAACTACAAGAAAGTAATTAAGATAAATCTAACCACACCCTTAAACTCTGAGATCCTGCGATCCCTCCCGCATCGATATACTAACGGGGGCTTAGGTTTCTATCACTCCGGCAACCCCGCAATTAGCAACCGAACACAAGATGCACTTAGGCCCATAAATGGTGAAGTACCGTGTAGTCGACGTTCACACGACACCACTAGAAGAATGACACCACAACTTAAATATCATAACATTCAATATTACTCAACCATAATTCACTACTAGCATTTAGACTTCACCCATGTCCTCAAGAACTAAACGAACTACTCATGAGACATCATATGGAATACAATCAGAGGTGATATGATGATGAATAACAATCTGAACATAAACCTTGGTTCAATGGTTTCACTCAATAGCATCAATAACAATGAGTAATACCGGGAGAGTTTCCCTATCAAACAATCAAGATCCAACCCAAATTGTTACAGCGGTGACGAGGTGTGCAGCGGTGGTGATGGCGGTGTAGATGATGGAGATGATGGTGATGATGATGGAGATGATGTCCCGCCCGATGACGATGGCGATGGCGTCGATCTCGAGGGAATTTCTCCGGCGGATTCCTGCCCGCCTGAGAGCTCTTTTCTTCTCTGGTGTTCTCCGCCCCCGCAGAGGCGGCTGTGACCCCCCTTCGTGAGGACTTCCTGTGGCTTAGGTTTTCCGGACGAAGGAGTACGCGAAGAAAAGGAGGCGAAAGCTGGGCCAGGGGCCCCACACCACAGCAGGTGGCGCTGCCAGGCCAAGGGTCACAATGTCTGTGGTCTGTCCACCTGGCTCCTCTCCGCTCCCCTTCTGGCTGCCTCCGTCATCTGGAAAAATAGGAATTTACGTGAAATTTCCTCCCACAGTTGATCTTCCGAAATATTGCGTTCTGACGGTGCTTTTTCCAGCAGCATCCTGGCTCCGGTGCTTGATCCTCCAATAATGATGAAACATGCAAAATAGATGAAATAACATAAGTATTGTGTCCCAATATGAAATATATCAATGAATAATAGCAAATTATGATACAAAATAGTGATGCAAATTGGACGTATCATGATGCCAAACAAAAGTTGCTAAAACTGAGTGGTGCCACTGGTACGCCCCAGACGCATCCACACCTTTTGAAGGCCATATCAAGGTCTTGAAGGCAACCCTGAAGGCCATATCAAGGTCTTCTTTGCCCAGCACAAGCACGTGCGCCAGGTAACACTAGCCCCCAAGCATTGGTTTAGACATTTTTCTGTAACATGTGTGAGCTGATGCTTATCTCTGTAGTCACCTTAGCGGAAACTTAAAATTTTCCCAGCATAAGGATTTTAACTTCAAGGCTCCAGCCCCCGTGACTTGAATTTCCTGCCAACTCTACCTACTTCACGAACACTCGAAGCTGCATGAAGATTTGTGCGCCGACAGGCTGTTGCAGAGCCAGAGATCAAGGGATGCACAAGAGTTATGCTGGAGAAATGTAAGGCTATTACAATCCCGGAGACCCGTAAAGAACTACGAGAAGGTATGATCTTGGATTGGCCCCAAGCTTTCAACGATTCCCGATGTGAACAAGTATAGTGTATAATCGTTTGTTTTTATTTCCATTTTCAAGAAATTACAACCGCCCTCCATCAAAGAGATTACGAACTCAAGTCCTGAAGGCCGAGCATGAATCCCTCCAAGTTCTCAAAGAATCCTCCAGAAGGAAACCAAAGAGAAACAAGAACTCGAGGAGAAGCATGCTCAAAGCCATGTCGGAACTGATAGGCTCAAAAAGAACCAAAGACAAGACCTCGGCGTTGGAAAAAAACAAAGGCTGACGAGACGGAGGCGAGAACATCGACAAAATGATCTTCCGATGATTCTGCCGCTTGTTCCGACTCTTCATTTCTCATTCTGCTCCTTCGCGGAAAAAACTGATCATATTTTTCGCAGCGAGCCTTGGCTTTGAATGGACCAAAGAGTCTAGCCTCGCCAGTGATGGGAGGCGTATAAAGAAGCGCGGACCTCCATCGACGATCTCGTCGAAGCATGTCGCGGAATCGCCAAGTCCCTCAACCTGAAGAAAGCCAAGACAACGGTGATCGACCGTATGACGAAACTCATGCGGAACGTGCCGGAACTTATCAAGGATTGGCAAGAATCTTCTTCTCGCGGAGTCGCTGCCCTCGTGCTAGCCACCTGCAAGGCGCACTTTCCGACCATGAAGTTTGCAGATGTTGCACGCGGAGTCCACAAGGATACCTCCCTCGCGGAAACCCAAGGATACGACAGGCTGTTTGCCGGTCGAGTTAATCACTCGTTTTGGTATAACAAATATGATCTTCTCGAGGGGTTTTCTGACACGGAGGACGTCGAGGAGGGCTCCGGATCCAGCGCCAACCACTCAAATCAAGGCTCCGGCGATGATTCCGGCGATGGCTCTGCTTATGAAGCCTCAGAGGATGAAGAGCATACCTCTGAGTGAATCCTGTTGAGAAACAAAGAGATGCATCATTTTGGCCCCGGAGTGGGTTTGTAATATAACTTAAGTATTTTGAAGTAGCTAGGGACGAAACAAATGCATGTGGGCGGAAAACTTATCTTGCGACCCTTTATATTTATGAATGCATGTTTCATTTGTTTGAAAAAAGCAAGTGCCAGTTTCGAAGTTATCCGGCTTACTCACTTGACCTTCCACGAGCCGGAAGACCTTTAGCCAGAAACACTCGCCAGCGGCGACGAAGCCCAACGGCAGTCCGACACAACTGGGCGTGGAAACAAACCCCAGCCCTGTGTGCCGAAAGTCGCTACCAGGAATCCATGAGTTCAGAACGAAACACTTGTCCACTAGAAAATCCTAAGCTACGCCCTAAAGGACGATCTTTGAAAATCACAACTTCTCTTCATACACGCCTAGGCGGAAATATCCAGCGTTTTAGTTGGAAAACATACACGATCCAAAAATGAAAAACTAAAGGAGGTAAAAGACTCTAAGAGTGAACCAATATGCTTTATTTTATTGATCATGTATCATAGGTATTAAAAGGTATGTAATGCGGAAATGCTAAGTGTGAAAGACGTAGCTGTGTTATGTTCCAGGCGATCATCCTCTCTGCTTGTGTTTCCGGTACCAATTAGCAGGTCTATCCTTCAATTCCCGAAATCGACGAGGTAGTACGATCCATTGTGAATTTGCTGATGACAAAGGGTCCTTCCCATGGATATTGCAGCTTATGGTCTTTCACCTGGCGAGGCGGAGGACCAAGTCTCCGACCATGAACGAGCGATTCCGAACTCGATGATAGCGTTGGAGCTTCTGCTGGTAAATGGTGGAACATTGGTCAGCTATTTCAAGATTCTTCAATCAGGTCCACGCATAGCTGTCGAGCCTCGCTGGGGCAGTTTCTTCATCAGAGGCGGAAACTCGCGGTAACCCGGGATGAGGCCTGAGGTGGGCTGCCAGCTGATCCGTATACCAGGAAGAATCCGAGTAACCGGTTGGACTGTTAGGGGTAGTTCAACCCATTGTAACAGAGTCTGACTCCAGCCCAAGTCTGGCCGACCGTCGCAGCTGTTCTGACAGGTTTGATTCCTGCCAGTATAAGGTCGTTGGTCTGCCTGACCTAAGCATTAGACTCGTGGGTGGTCACGCATGCATCAAGCCGGATCCCCACGCTGGCTGCAATAATCCTTGAGTTCTCCATGCGCAAAGTTTGTGCCATTGTCTGTGATTATGAGGGATGCCGAATCTCATCACGAGGCTGCAAACAAATTTTAGTGCCATAGCACCATCGGCTTTTCACTGGCTTTGCCTCGATCCACTTACTGAACTTGTCAATAGCGACCAAAAGGTATTCAAAAGGTATTCAAAACCGCCAGGAGATGATTTCTACTTCCCGACCATATCTGAGTCTCCCAGACCGCAACGGCTAAGTGATAGATGGTCTTCATCTCTTGAGCTGGGCGTTTGTTGAGTAGTGTAGCATCAGACAACCTCACAGGTTTTTACCAACTTCTCAGCATCTTTAGCCGTGAGCCGCAGGAATCCTAGCCAAAGCTTTTTGCAACGAGGACCTGAAGTGCGTGATGCCCGTAACTCTTCATGGATCTCTTTGAGATTTCATCACCGTCTCTTGGATTTGAGAATGCACTTGAGAAATACCCCATTCTGGCTTTTTGTTTGTAGAGTTGTCCATCAACGATTGTGTAGGATCTTGCTCACTGATGTGATCTGGCTGTGAGGACCTCGTCCTCCGGCAACTTTCGATCAATGAGGTAATCCAAGAACGGCTGTGTCCAGGCCGGAATGATAGCCATCACTTCCTTAGCCGGAGATACTGCCATCTGTATTTTCCGGTTCGCACCCTTCACCGAGGGTATCCGTAGGTGTCTGTGAAGATTCCGTGGCGGAATTGCTTTCGCGAATCCGAGCTTGGACAAATATATCGCGCTGTGTTATCGCTCCTCCGACGTGCTTGACTGTATCCGAGGCTACTGCATGACCTGGCCAACTGCCTTCAGAGCCGCCATAACGGGAGTTTCTGGCGTTCTAGGTTCCGGCTACTTTGTTGTGCCACCAGGTCGGAATCTCCGCAGCATATGACGTGTTTGATCCCACTTTGAAGGCGTGCAGACCGTGTAGAGAGTTTCAGATTCAGCCAGTATATTGTTGGTAGTTTAAAAGGAAATCACAGTGGACTACCGCAGTTCTTCCGGTAGGTGACTTCAGTGGTGACTCCAGCCCCCGAGCCTTGATGTTGCTTGGATCCGCTCAAAATTCACACCCAGGCTGTCTGCCTTCCGGTGCTTCAGTCCAATCCGCGATGAAATCCGCTAGAACTTGAGACTTGATCGCTGTTCTGGCTCGGTAGTTGATGTCAAAGGCAGATAGTTCAATGCCCCACTTTGCTACACGGGCGTTGGAGTTGTTGATGATGGTTGACAATGGAGCCTTGCTCACAACTGTCATAGGATGCTCCTGGAAGTAGTGCCTCAGCTTCCGGCTACCTAGGAACACGCCATAGGCTAGCTTCTGAAAGTGAGAGTATCTTTGTTTGGATTTTGTTAGGACTTCGCTAATGTAGTAGACTGGCCTTTGGACTCCATATTCATGACCTTCTTCCTGTCGCTCCACCACGATTACTAGGCTGACGACCTTGTTGGATGCTGCCAAATAGAGGAGCATAGGCTCTGACTCACTTGGATCTGCTAAGATAGGTGGGGAGGAGAGTATGTCCTTCAACCCCTGAAGTGCTGCATCTGCTGCGTCGTCCCAGACAAATTTGTCTGTTTTCTTTAGCAGCTTGTATAAAGGTAGTGCCTTCTCGCCAAGACGGCTAACAAATCTACTGATTGCTGCAACACAACCAGTTAATCGTTGCACATCTTTGAGACAAGTTGGCCTTTTGATACTCAGGATAGCCGCATTTCAGCGGATTCAACATCATCTTGTACCGACGGAGATTCTCAAAGGTTTCTGTGAGGTCGCTGATCAAGTCGGATCCTTTCCGGGTCATGACCACGATGTCGTCGACGTAGGCGTGCACGTTCCGGCCAATTTGGTCCTTCAGGCACCGCTGCATCGTACGTTGGTATGTGGCACCTGCGTTTTTCAAGCCAAAGGGCATTGTAACATAAAGCAGTAAGTGCCAAAGGGTGTGATGAACAAGGTCGCCTTTTGGTCAGACTTCTTCATCCGGATCTGGTGATACCCGGAATATGCGTCAAGAAAACACAGAAGTTATGCCCCCACCGTCGAATCAATGACTTGGTCAATGCGCGGCAAGGGGAACGGATCCTTTGGGACAATGCTTATCAGTTTGGATTAATCGATGCACATTCTTAGTATTTCAGAATTCTTTTTGGGTACAAGGATGATTTGTGACCCAATCAGTATGGATAACTTCTACTACAAACCTGCCTCTAGTAACTTTGCTAACCTATCTCATGGCGCGGCGCTCTATCTCCAAAGCTGCCAGCATAACTTGTTTCCACCGGTTTGGCACCCGAAATTATGCTGAGATAGTGCTCGGTGAGTTCCCTTGGTACTCCGGACATGTCAGAAGGTTGCCATGCATATTAGCGCGGAGGAACTCGACGAGCGCGCCTTCCTATTTGGGTTCGAGGCCAGCTCCCACGCACATTTGCTTGGTGCTGTCGCTTCTATGAGGTCCAGCTTTTTGGTTTTGTGGCGGCTTTGAACGAGTTCTTATGTTCGGAGATTCGCTTTCAGGTTCTAGATTCTCACTGATCTCATCACAAGTCTCTGTAGCCTTGCAGCTCCTCTCCAGATATCACGGATTCTGAGAAGGCGCCGCCTGCCTCGCAGTCCCTAGCTTTCAGAGTTCCTGAGCAAGGTGATCATACCATTAGACCCGGAAATTCAAGATGGCTGTACATGTAGCATGCGCGGGTGCGTGAACTTGTGGTAGTGAGCCTGTCGAAGATTACATGGTAGGAGCTCTTGAAGGGCACCACTTCGAACGGGATCATCTCTTCGCGGAAATTGTTAACATCGCCGAAGGCCACGGGAAGTTTGATGCTGCCTAGGGAGTTTGCTTTTTTACCCGGAACCACACCATGAAACTCAGTGTTGCTGTGCTTGAGCTGTTCCTTGGTAAGCTTCATTCTCCAGGGTCTCCAGGTACATGATGTTCAAGCTGGCTCCGCCGTCCATAAGGCACTTGGAGAAGTCATACCCGTCGATGCGGGGACTTACAACCAGGGCGTAGCATTCTTTGGGGATGACGGCCGGGTGATCCGACCTGTCAAAAGTGCAGGGTTTTTCCGACCACTTGACGTACTGCGGCACAGCCGGAACTGTGGCGTTCAAGAGCCGGAGGGCCGATTTCTTGGCCCGGACCGTTGGCGTTCGAGGAAGGTGTGGTCCAACACTCTTTTACGAAGGGGTTGGATTTGTTAGCTGCGGTACCCTCTTTGGGATCCGGCGAAGCATCATCACCATGGCCTCGTAACTATCCTCGTCCTTGTCTTTGTTCTTGCCCTTGCCTCCTTTGCCGCGAGGGCGGTGCTTCCGGGCTCGCTTGTATCCTGCCTCCGGGTCGTCTTGAGATCATTGACCCACTTGCAGTTGCGATTGGTGTGAGTGGATTTGCCCGTAGCCGGATCTAGATGGGCCAGGCACGGCATATCCCTGTATTCTTCGTACGTTTGGGGGGCGCGGGATCCGGCTGCGGTGACCTCGTCAGCGCGCTGCTGGCCCCTGCCTGCTCCGCCTCCACGTCCGCGGCCTCTTCCGCCTCCTGGACCTCCGCGTTGGAACGTCATGGCTACCATGTCGGATCCTCCGCCCTTCTGGTCTTCAGGGGGGTTCTTCCGCTTGTTGCTGTTGTTGACCGCCGTTGTCACGGTTCTTCTTTTGTTGGTGCAGGGGTATGGCTGTGGCTGCGAGATCTCCGCTGCGTCATCATCGGCGGCAGTGTGATCGCTGGCGATGGAATCATTTCATCCAAAGTCAGTTTGTTTGCGTTCACCAAGCAGGTAAGCTTATGTCGCAGCAGCCCCCCTCTCTGCAAACCACCGATGAAGGCGTGCATAGCTGTGCGGTTATCCACGTTCTCGCACTCGTTTCTGGTTGCTAACTGATACGTCCAATTTGCATCACTATTTTGTATCATAATTTGCTGTTATTCATTGATATATTTCATATTGGGACACAATACTTATGTTATTTCATCTATTTTGCATGTTTCATCATCATTGGAGGATCAAGCACCGGAGCCAGGATTCTGCTGGAAAAAGCACCGTCAGAACGCAATATTTCGGAAGATCAACTGTGGAAGGGAATTTCACGAAAATTCCTATTTTTCCAGATGACGGAGGGAGCCAGAAGGGGAAGAAGAGAGGGGCCACTGTGGGCCCAGACCATAGGGCGGCGCGGCCCAGGCCCTGGCCGCGCCACCCTATGCTCTGGGCCCACGACCCTTTCGCCCCTTTTCTTCGCGTACTCCTTCGTCCCGAAAACCTAAGCCACAGAGGGATCCTCACAAGGGTTACAGCCGCCTCTGCGGGGCGGAGAACACCAGAGAGAAAAGAGCTCTCCGGCGGGCAGGAATCCGCCGGGGAAATTCCCTCCCGGAGGGGGAAATCGACGCCATCGCCATCGTCATCGAGCGGGACATCATCTCCATCATCATCATCATCATCTCCACCATCTACACCGCCATCACCACCGCTGCACCTCGTCACCGCTGTAGCAATTCGGGTTAAATCTTGATTGTTTGATAGGGGAAACTCTCCCGGTGTTATTCTATACTTGTTGTAGATGCTATTGAGTGAAACCATTGAACCAAGGTTTATGTTCAGATTGTTATTCATCATCATATCACCTCTGATTGTATTCCATATGATGTCTCGTGAGTAGTTCGTTTAGTTCTTGAGGACATGGGTGAAGTCTAAATGCTAGTAGTGAATTATGGTTGAGTAATATTCAATGTTATGATATTTAAGTTGTGGTGTCATTCTTCTAGTGTTGTGTGAACGTCGACTACACGACACTTCACCATTTATGGGCCTAGGGGAGTGCATCTTGTATTCGGTTGCTAATTGCGGGGTTGCCGGAGTGACAGAAACCTAAGCCCCCGTTAGTATATCGATGCAGGAGGGATCGCAGGATCTCAGAGTTTAAGGCTGTGGTTAGATTTATCTTAATTACTTTCTTGTAGTTGCGGATGCTTGCAAGGGGTATAATCACAAGTATGTATTAGTCCTAGGAAGGGCGGTGCATTAGCATAGGTTCACCCACACAACACTTATCAAAACAATGAAGATTAATCAGCCGTATGTAGCGAAAGCACTAGACTAAAATCCCCGTGTGTCCTCAGAACGTTTGGTCATTATAAGTAATCAAACCGGCTTGTCCTTTGTGCTAAAAAGGATTGGGCCACTTGCTGCAATTATTTCTCTCGCATTTTATTTACTTGTACTTTATTTATCTGCAATATCAAAACCCCTGAATACTTGTCTGTGAGCATTTACAGTGAAACCTTCATCGAAACTGCTTGTCAACACCTTCTGCCTCGTTGGGTTCGACTCTTATTTATCGAAAGTACTACGATACACCCCCTATACTTGTGGGTCATCAAGACTATTTTCTGGCGCCGTTGCCGGGGAGTGAAGCGCTATTGGTAAGTGGAATTGGTAAGGAAAACCTTTACTGTTTGTGCTGATTTTATTTCTGCCTGCTGCTATAAATCATTATGGAGAGATCTTCTCTTCAATTTCTATTTGGGAAATCTACTACTACTGCAACGGTAGTGGATGAAGCGCCAGGTGAGGAAGTAGTACCATATAAAATACCTATGAAAATTATTGAACGTGTTATGGATAACCGCTATGAAGGGGATGGAACTGTCCATCCCGGTGATCATTTACTGTTTTTGCATGAATTATGCGGTTTATTCAAATGTGCAGGTATTTCTATGAATGAAGTTAGGAAGAAACTATTCACTATATCGCTGTCTGGTAAAGCGGCGCACTGGTATAAATTGCTGAAGAATGGTGATTCTATTGATTGGGAGGACATTGTGCCTTTATTTTATTCCAAATTTTATCCTCCAAGTGAAATTCACAAAGATCGGAACCGCATATATAATTTTTGGCCTCATGATGGAGAGAGTATCGCCCAAGCTTGGGGGAGATTGAAGTCTTTAATGCTCAAATGCCCCATTCATGAGCTTCCTGGTAATGTTATTATTGATAATTTCTATGCAAGACTTTCTTTTCAAGACAAGACCTTGCTGGATACTTCTTGTTCTGGATCATTTACACGCAACAAAGAAGAGTTTAAAAGGGACCTTCTTGATCGGATCCAAGAAAATACTGAAGGATGGGAGAACGACAAAGATAGAGAATCAGGTATAATTTATGATTATAAATGCATTGAAGCTTTTATGGATACTGATAAATTTCGTAATATGAGTGCTACATATGGTCTTGATTCCCAAGTTGTTGCAAATCTTTATAGAGCTTTTGCCTCTCATTATGAACTGCCTAAGAAGAATTTTGATAAGTATCATGAACCGTATAAAGATAAAATTGATTCATCTGTAAACAAATGTGTAGTGGTTGAAACTGTTGATAATGTTATTCCTGAAGCTTATATTGAAAAAACTCCTTTCCCTGCTAAAATGAAGGAGTACTCTGTCATATCTAGTGCGGTTAATAAAAGTGAAAAGAAACCTAAAGAACCTGAAGAACAAATTAAAATTGAACCTGCTGTTGCTATAGTTAAAGATCTTGTAACTGAAAATGTGGAGGATGGTCATATTATTTTCTGTGAAGATGCTTCTAATATTGTTTCACATCCTAATAAATCCAAACAAGTTAGTGTTCCTATGCTATCTGTTAGAATTGGTGATCATTGCTATTATGGTTTATGTGATATTGGTGCAAGTGTTAGTGCTATACCTTATGAGCTTTACATGGAGATTATGCACGAAATTGGTTCTTGTGAACTTGAAGATATTGATGTGGTTATTCATTTGGCTAATAGAGAAACTATTTCTCCGATTGGTATTGTTCGAGATGTGGAAGTTCTATGTGGTAAGATTAAATATCCTGCTGACTTTTTGGTACTTGGTTCTGCTGCTAGTGATCATTGTCCTATCATTTTTGGTAGACCTTTTCTAAATACTTGTGGAGCTATTATAGATTGTAAGAAAGAGAAAATTTTGACTAGATTTGCTGGTGAACCTTATGAATTTAACTTTTCTAAATTTACCAAAACTCCTTATAAAACTGACTTGCCTAGTAATGATTTTAAAATGGAGCAGTGTGCATCTATTGTTCTTGTTCCTAATAACCCTTTGCAGCAACATTTGGAGAATAGTGAAAGTGAAGCTTTTAGGAAAGAAAGAGATGAGCTTGAGGAAATTTTTCGTCGCCAACCTATTCTCAAGCATGATTTACCGGTGGAAGATTTGGGTACAACACCGCCACCAAAGGAAGATCCTGTTTTTGATTTAAAGCCTTTACCTGATAATCTTAAATATGCTCATATTGATGATAAGAAAATATATCCTGTTATTATTAGTTCTAAGCTTTCAGAGATTGAGGAAGAAAGGTTATTGGAAATATTGAAGAAACACCGAGGAGCTATTGGCTATACTCTTGATGATTTGAAAGGGATTTCTCCTTCTATTTGCCAACATGCTATTAATATGGAAGAAGATGCAAAGCCTGTTGTTGAACATCAACGTCGTCTAATTCCGAAGATGAAGGAAGTGGTAAGAAACGAGGTATTAAAACTCCTTGAAGCTGGTATTATATATCCTATTGCTGATAGTAGATGGGTTAGTCCTGTTCATTGTGTTCCTAAGAAAGGAGGAATGACTGTTGTGCCTAATGATAATGATGAGCTTATTCCTCAAAGAATAGTTGTAGGTTATAGAATGTGCATTGATTTTCGAAAAGTTAATAAAGTTACTAAGAAAGATCATTACCCTTTACCCTTTATTGATCAAATGTTAGAGAGGTTGTCTAAAAATACTCATTTTTGCTTTCTTGATGGTTATTCTGGGTTTTCACAAATTGCTGTTAAAGCTAAAGATCAAGAGAAAACCACTTTTACTTGTCCTTATGGAACTTATGCTTATAGGCGTATGCCTTTTGGTTTATGTAATGCTCCTGCTACTTTTCAAAGATGCATGTCTGCTATTTTTCATGGTTTTTGCGAAAGTATTGTAGAGGTGTTCATGGATGATTTTTCTGTCTATGGGAATTCTTTTGATAATTGCCTGCGAAACCTCGATAAAGTTTTGCAGAGATGTGAAGAAACTAACCTTGTTCTTAATTGGGAGAAATGCCACTTTATGGTTAATGAAGGAATTGTATTGGGACATAAAATTTCTGAGAGAGGTATTGAAGTTGATAGAGCTAAAGTTGAAGCAATTGAGAAGATGCCCTATCCGAGGGATGTTAAAGGTATTCGTAGTGTTCTTGGTCATGCTGGGTTTTATAGGAGATTTATTAAAGATTTCTCTAAAATTTCAAAGCCTCTTACTAATCTTCTTCAAAAAGATGTACCTTTTGTTTTTGATGATGATTGTAAGGAAGCTTTTGAAACTCTAAAGAAAGCCTTAACAACTGCTCCTGTAGTTGAACCTCCTGATTGGAATTTGCCTTTTGAAATTATGTGTGATGCTAGTGATTTTGCTGTAGGCGCTGTTCTTGGACAGCGGGTAGATAAAAAGTTAAATGTTATTCATTATGCTAGTAAGACTCTTGATGCTGCTCAAAGAAATTATGCTACAACTGAAAAAGAATTGTTAGCTGTAGTCTTTGCTTGTGATAAGTTTAGACCTTATATTGTTGATTCAAAAGTTACAATTCATACTGATCATGCTGCAATTAGATACCTTATGACAAAGAAAGATGCTAAGCCAAGGCTTATTAGATGGGTACTTCTGTTGCAAGAATTTGATTTACATATTATAGATAGGAAAGGTGCTGATAATCCTGTTGCTGATAATTTGTCTAGATTGGAAAATATTGCTTATGATCCTGTTCCTGTTAATGATAGTTTTCCAAATGAACAATTGGCTGTAATAAAGGTGAGCTCGCGAGAGAGCCCTTGGTATGCAGATTATGCTAACTTTATTGTTTCGAAGTATTTGCCTCCAACCTTTTCAGCTCAGCAAAGGAGGAAATTCTTTTATGACTTGAGGCATTATTTTTGGGATGACCCACACTTATATAAAGAAGGAGTAGATGGTATTATGCGAAGATGTGTTCCTGAATATGAACAACAGGAGATATTGAATAAATGTCATGGTAGTGTTTATGGAGGACATCACGCTGGAGATAGAACCGCGCAAAAGGTTCTACAATCAGGTTTTTATTGGCCAACACTCTTCAAAGATGCAAGGAAGTTTATTTTATCTTGTGATGAATGTCAAAGAGTTGGTAATATCTCCAGACGCAATGAAATGCCTATGAATTATACTCTTGTTATTGAACCATTCGATTGTTGGGGATTCGACTTCATGGGACCTTTCCCTTCTTCAGACGGTAACACTCATATACTTGTCGCTGTTGATTATGTTACTAAATGGGTAGAAGCTATACCTACAAAAAGTGCTGATGGTGAGACCTCTATAAAAATGCTTGTAGATATTATATTTCCTAGATTTGGAGTACCTAGATATATTATGACTGATGGAGGTTCTCATTTCATTCATGGAGGTTTTAGAAAAACTCTTGCTAAGTATGGTATTAATCATAGAATTGCTTCTGCTTATCACCCTCAAACTAGCGGTCAAGTAGAATTATCAAATAGAGAGATTAAAGCTATCTTGGGTAAGACTGTTAATAAATCTAGAAAGAATTGGCCTAGCAAATTGAAAGAAGCATTATGGGCTTATAGAACTGCTTATAAAAATCCTATGGGAATGTCACCTTATAAAATGGTTTATGGAAAAGCTTGTCATTTACCTTTAGAACTAGAGCACAAAGCTTATTGGGCTGTTAGAGAATTAAATAAAGATCCTAAATTAGCCGGTAATAAGAGGTTGTTGCAATTAAGTTCTCTAGATGAATGGAGAAGTGAAGCTTATGAAAATGCTAAACTCTTTAAAGAAAAAGTTAAGAAGTGGCATGATAGAAGGATCATCAAAAGAGAATTTAATGTTGGAGATCAAGTTCTATTGTATCGGTCTCGTCTCAGATTCTTTGCAGGGAAATTACTCTCGAAGTGGGAAGGACCATATGTTGTTGAGGAGGTGTATCGTTCAGGAGCAATTAAAATTAGCTCTCTCCAAGGCAATGCCACACAAGTGGTGAATGGACAAAGACTCAAGCATTATATCTCGGGTGATTCTTATAATGTTGATGTTGATATTATTCAAGTGGAAACACCGGAGGCTTTCATCAAAGGACAAATTGACAGTCCGCCAGAACTGGACTTTGAATAGGTAACAGTATAGGTAATAAAAAGTCCGCGTTTACCTTTCCGAACATTATTTTTGCTGTTTTTGGGAAATATGAAAAATTACGGAATCGAAACGGAGTGGAAAAGACGCGCGAGGGCGTGCCACCATAGGCGGCGCGGGCCCCACCCTGGCCGCGCCGACCTATGGTCTGGCCGCCTCGGTGCCCCTTTCCGACTCGTTTTCGACCTGGAACCTTCCTTTTGTCGTAAAAATATTTGCTATATAATCCCCCGGACCCCTGGAGGTCCGTATATCGTTTTCTCGTCGTGTTTTGTTTCGAGCTGTTTTCTGCCAGATTTGTTTTGATCTAGAAGCACCATGGTCTCCAACAACAAAGACAAGGGGCCTTGGAGGGAAGAGATGGATGAGAGGATCAATAAGGAGAAGGAGAAGATAGCATCAGCAAAAGGAGAGTGGGAAACTACGAGGAGTAAGCCAATTTTGGTGGGATCAGTTAATACTGGGCGCTCTTTTTCTCATAACTTGCAGGGAGCTCTTCCGCCTGCTCTGGACCTCTCTTTCCCTTGTGTGGAGGAAGCAATACGGGTTGCTGATGAGTTTTGTGATCAATATCGTGCTCTAAGGAGGGAAGTGGAGATACTTCAGGAGGAGAACCAGCGACTTCGCAGAATGCTGGAATATTACTCAAATCCCAGCACAAGGCCGTCACCGCCACACTCGGGTAACAATGAGTCTTTTCAGGTTTTGGTGCAGAATTGCAAAATTGAGAAGCTGAAGCTGAAGGAGATCCTTATGAAGCGCGAGAAGAATCCATCGCCATCATCACCGAAGGAGTAATTCATCATCGGTATTGGCATCCCCTTGGTTTGTTCCAAGCTTGGGGGAGTGCCGCGGTATCACATCATCACCACCTTTATCTTTTACTATCAAGTAGTGTCATATCATGAGTAGGGAAGTTATCATATGGAATAGTATGCAATGTGGAAGTATCTCTCTTAGTTAGTTATCTATGTATCCGTTGGTGTGAGTTATCGTTATGGAATATTAATGAGAAGTCTTATCATTTACTTTTTGCACACCTTATTTTAGTTTGCAATCTCCATTATATGATTACTCTTGACATGAGTATTGATATCACTTTGGGAGCATCGAGTAAATCTATTTGGTTTTGGCAAACTTAGCATTGGTCAATAGCAACAACATCTTGATGTTTAATAGAAGAGAGAAATACACTTAGATACATTACTCTATTATCTCTATGCTTAGTATTCTAAAGTTAAAATTGCTTGTGCTTATGAGAAAGATGCATGATTGTTTCTATCATATGTATATTTGTTTGTTTCCCTCAACCTTTATGCTTGCTATCAAACCTTGCTAGCCAAAGACCTGTATCGAGAGGGAATGCTTCTCATACATCCATAACCTTAGACCAAACCTATGCCATTTGTGTCCACCATACCTACCTACTACATGGTATTTTCTGCCATTCCAAGTAAATACTTCATGTGCTACCTTTAAATTATTCAAACTATACTACTCCTTATTTGTGTCAATGTTTTATAGCTCATGAGGAAGTATGTGGTGTTTTATCTTTCAATCTTGTTGGGCGGACTTTCACCAATGGACTAGCGGCACATCCGCTTATCCAATAATTTTGCAATAAGAGCTGGCAACGGGGTTCCCAGCCCCAATTAATAACTTTCATTAATAATTCTCTTCACATGTTTTGCTCTGATTCATCAGTAAGCAACTTAATTTTGCAATAGACACTCCTCCATGGTATGTGAATGTTGGAAGGCACCCGAGGATTCGGTTAGCCATGGATTGAGAAAGCCAAGGTTGGGGGAGTGTCACCCATAATAAAACTAAAATACATGTGTAAACAAAAGAGAAGGGGGATGATCTACCTTGCTGGTAGAGATACCGTCCCTCATGGGAGCCGCTCTTTGAAGGTTCGTTTGGCAAGGGGGTTAGAGTACCCGCTACCATTCGTTGACAACAACAAACACCGCTCAAAATCTTACTTTTATGCTCTTTATATGATTTCAAAACTTGAAAAGCTCTAGCACATGATTTAATCCCTGCTTCCCTCTGCGAAGGGCCTGTCTTTTACTTTTATGTTGAGTCAGTAAACCTATTTCCCTCTATCTCAAGCAAGCAATTGAGTTGTTGTGAACCAATCATTTATGCTATGATTCAGTTGATCATGTCTTTTATACTTTCTTGTTTAGTACCAATTTTATCTGAATGAATATGACTTTGAAGTTATCAATGATTATGAAGAGATTGTTATGCTTAAATATGAAAGCCCAGCTATATAAATTCTAATATGAAAGCTTTGCTTAGAAGTACAATCCGTTAGTAGTTCTCTGACCAAGAACAAAGTTTGCCATCACCAATTATGATTTCTTATGCACCTTTACTTGTGATTTCTCTTTACTTATTTCAAGATGAGTTATATGAGGAAGTTGTTTACTAGAATGTCTTGTGTGAATGAATATGATGCTTCTTGTCCGTATTTTATTTATCGACTCTTCACTCCATAAACATGTGGTCTTGTTTATCGAGCTCAGTTTCGCTTGGGGACAAGCGAGGTCTAAGCTTGGGGGAGTTGATACGTCCAATTTGCATCACTATTTTGTATCATAATTTGCTGTTATTCATTGATATATTTCATATTGGGACACAATACTTATGTTATTTCATCTATTTTGCATGTTTCATCATCATTGGAGGATCAAGCACCGGAGCCAGGATTCTGCTGGAAAAAGCACCGTCAGAACGCAATATTTCGGAAGATCAACTGTGGAAGGGAATTTCACGAAAATTCCTATTTTTCCAGATGACGGAGGGAGCCAGAAGGGGAAGAAGAGAGGGGCCACTGTGGGCCCAGACCATAGGGCGGCGCGGCCCAGGCCCTGGCCGCGCCACCCTATGCTCTGGGGGCCCACGACCCTTTTCGCCTCCTTTTCTTCGCGTAACCTAAGCCACAGAGGGATCCTCACGAAGGGTTACAGCCGCCTCTGCGGGGCGGAGAACACCAGAGAGAAAAGAGCTCTCCGGCGGGCAGGAATCCGCCGGGGAAATTCCCTCCCGGAGGGGGAAATCGACGCCATCGCCATCGTCATCGAGCGGGACATCATCTCCATCATCATCATCATCATCTCCACCATCTACACCGCCATCACCACCGCTGCACCTCGTCATCGCTGTAGCAATTCGGGTTAAATCTTGATTGTTTGATAGGGGAAACTCTCCCGGTGTTATTCTATACTTGTTGTAGATGCTATTGAGTGAAACCATTGAACCAAGGTTTATGTTCAGATTGTTATTCATCATCATATCACCTCTGATTGTATTCCATATGATGTCTCGTGAGTAGTTCGTTTAGTTCTTGAGGACATGGGTGAAGTCTAAATGCTAGTAGTGAATTATGGTTGAGTAATATTCAATGTTATGATATTTAAGTTGTGGTGTCATTCTTCTAGTGGTGTCGTGTGAACGTCGACTACACGACACTTCACCATTTATGGGCCTAGGGGAGTGCATCTTGTATTCGGTTGCTAATTGCGGGGTTGCCGGAGTGACAGAAACCTAAGCCCCCGTTAGTATATCGATGCAGGAGGGATCGCAGGATCTCAGAGTTTAAGGCTGTGGTTAGATTTATCTTAATTACTTTCTTGTAGTTGCGGATGCTTGCAAGGGGTATAATCACAAGTATGTATTAGTCCTAGGAAGGGCGGTGCATTAGCATAGGTTCACCCACACAACACTTATCAAAACAATGAAGATTAATCAGCTGTATGTGAAGCGAAAGCACTAGACTAAAATCCCCGTGTGTCCTCAAGAACGTTTGGTCATTATAAGTAATCAAACCGGCTTGTCCTTTGTGCTAAAAAGGATTGGGCCACTTGCTGCAATTATTTCTCTCGCATTTTATTTACTTGTACTTTATTTATCTGCAATATCAAAACCCCCTGAATACTTGTCTGTGAGCATTTACAGTGAAACCTTCATCGAAACTGCTTGTCAACACCTTCTCCTCCTGGGTTCGACACTCTTATTTATCGAAAGTACTACGATACACCCCTATACTTGTGGGTCATCACTAACCATCGGGTGAGGAAGTTCCTTGATGTTTCACCCTTCTTCTGGATACATGCCTGAAGATCGCTTATCGTGGCAGGTCTCTTGTAGGTGCCCCTGAAGTGATTCTCGAAGGCGTTCTTCAGGTCAAACCAGCAAAACATGGAGTTCTTCACGAGGTCGCTGAGCCAAACACGAGCTGGACCAACAAGGTACAACTGGAGCATGCGGGGCTATGTTGGGGTTCCTCCGCGAAGGTTACTGCATTGTAGTAATCCTCGATCCAGGTATCCGGCCTCTCTGCCATCATAATGCTTCAGGTTTCCGGGTAGCATGAGGTTCAAGCTTCTTGGCTTTGGTTCCTCTCGAATCATCCTGCCAAAGCACTTTGGGCCAATGTAGTCGGATCTATATTCGTTGAGACGTTCCCGTGCATCGCGCGGGCCGCCGCCATGGGTTTTTGAGCGGGAGCGGGATCTCCGGCCTCCGCCTCCTCCACTGGGTGGTGGTGAGGGAGATTTGCGAGGGGGCCTATAGGATTTCTTGCTTCCTCCTTCGGATTACCGGCGCTCTTCCCGCGGCTGACTCCGACTTTGGTGGCTACCTTCTCCTTGCTGACGGTCGCCTCCGTCGTTCCGGCTTCTGCGGGGCTCGGGCTCACGTTCTTCGTTCCGGCTCCTTCGAGGATCGGGCTCGCGATCGTCGTCCGGCTCCGGCGAGGTTCCGGCGTACGCTCCGTGTTCATGTTCCTCGGAGGCGGCACGTTGTCGCGGATATTGATTCCACCAGGCCCATGGGGCCTGGCATTTCCGGCTGGACTACGGCGGCGAGGTGGTGGAGGAGGACGCGGGACCCGTGGCGGAGGTGATGGATTCCGGTACTTGTATCTACCAGATACATCGGGCCCTTTCCCTTTTTGGGTCCGCCGGAGGCATTTCCGAAGGTACCGGGATTGGGTTTGGATGTTCTTTGGTCTTTCTCCTGCGCTCCGTGGATCCAGTGCGCGATTCATCATCACGATGATGTTTGCCGGAGGCGACCTTCGGTGCGGTGGACACACAGTGATCCGGGTTGGATTCCAACCTACGCGAAGTGTCTGCCTTGCTCTATTGCTTCACTGCTGAGGCAATGAGCGTACGGACATGGTTGATGTCGATCTCCTCGTCCTTCTTGGATAAGAGCTCCGCGGCCTTCTTCACGTTATCCTTTAGAGTTGTGAGCGGCTGCTGATCAGTGGGAGTTGCGAAGGTGATCTTGCAAGGAGTAATAGCTTCCCGCCTGATCCTATCAGCGTCCTTCTCGAGCCTCGCTCATCTTGGACTCCCAATGCTTCCGGAGTTTCTTGGCCTGTTCCAGCGATTCCACAGCTTCGCGCTCTCTTTTGAGGAAATTATTCATAATGCTCTCGGCCTCTTTCCTTTCGTCCAGCATTGCCATTGCGGTGTTTGCGAACCTCCTGGCGGTGGCCAGCATTTCCTGTCTTTTGGCTTCTAGAGCCTCCGGATCTGCGGCCTCGTCTGGAGTTATTGCTTTGTTGAGGATATTCGAGTGCGTGTTGGCGTTCATGCCTGCCTGCTCAACTAGATCTTCTGGGGACAGGTACTCTCGGCAGTCGCGAGTACGCCCTTCTCCGGAGTCTGGCGCAGCACGGTGACGTGGCGGAGTCTCCGAGTTAGACGGGCCCGGAAGATTGCGGTCAGTCGGAGTGGTGTCATCCTAATCCATCCCAGTTATGGTCGCAAGGACCTCTCTGGGCGGAGCAGATTCTACCTCAACCTTCTCCCCATCCTCGAGCTCCTTCGTCAAGCAGTTGTACTCTTCTGTGCCTATTGAGGAGCTATCGTCGGAAGTTGGGCTTAGGTTGCCGAGGATTGATTCTTCTTTGTCTCCGGCATCCTCTTGCTGATCCGGTGCGTCGTTGTCTCCGATAGTCTCTTGCTGATCCAGAGCGTCGCTGTCTCCCGAAGCCTCAACTTGCATGGGTCCGGCTCCATTCTGAGGAGGGGCGGTTCCAAAGGTATGTGCGAGGAAGTGCACGAAGTGACACCTCTGCTTCTCTAACACCTGGGAGACCCAGCGGATCTGCATTGGTCTACCACCGTAAATTCCTGCTCAGGGGCAGATTGGGTGGGCTTTGAATTTTCTAGATCTTAGGCGGAATCTTCCTTAGGAAGTTCCTGCGGCTCAGATCGGATCTTCGCACTGCTTCCTGCTCAACGGCGGTCGCGTCGGCGTGACTTACCAGGCGTTTCCGCGGAATCGACGGTTTAGCCGATGAAGATGTGTGATACGTCTCCAACGTATCTATAATTTCTGATGTTCCATGCTAGTTTTATGACAATACCTACATGTTTTGTTCACACTTTATATCATTTTTATGCATTTTCTGGAACTAACCTATTAACAAGATGCCGAAGTGCCAGTTTCTGTTTTCTGCTGTTTTTGGTTCAGAAATCCTACACACAAATATTCTCGGAATTGGACGAAACAAAAGCCCAAGGCCTTATTTTCCACGGAAGGTTCCAGAGCACCGAAGGAGAGACGGAGAGGGGCCAAGGGGCCCCACCCCACATGGCGGGGCGAGGGGAACTAAGCTTGGGGGCTGATACGTCTCAAACGTATCTATAATTTCTTATGTTCCATGCTACTTTTATGACAATACTTGAATGTTTTATACATACTTTACAATATTATTATACATTTTCCGCACTAACCTATTAACAAGATGCCGAAGTGCAGTTGTTGTTTTCTGCTGTTTTTGGTTTCAGAAATCCTACAAAGGAAATATTCTCGGAATTGGACGAAATCAACGCCCAGGGTCCTATTTTTCCACGAAGCTTCCAGAAGACCGAGGGGGAAAGGAAGTGGGGCCACGGGGCGCCGCCACACTAGGGCGGCGCGGCCTGAGGGGGGCCCGCGCGGCCCTAGCGTGTGGGGCCCCCGTGACCCCTCCGACTCCGCCCTTCCGCCTACTTAAAGCCTTCGTCGCGAAACCCTATGTACCGAGAGCCACGATACGGAAAAACTTCCAGAGACGCCGCCGCCGCCAATCCCATCTCGGGGATTCAGGAGATCGCCTCCGGCACCCTGCCGGAGAGGGGGATCATCACCGGAGGGGCTCTACATCATCATGCCCGCCTCCGGATTGGTGCGTGAGTAGTTCATCCTTGGACTATGGGTCCATAGCAGTAGCTAGATGGTTGTCTTCTCCGCTTGTGCTATCATTGTTTAGATCTTGTGAGCTGCCTAACATGATCAAGATCATCTATTTGTAATGCTACATGTTGTGTTTGGTGGGATCCGATGAATCTAGAATATTATGTCAAGTTGATTATCAATCTATCATATATCTGTTGTTTATGTTCTTGCATGCTCTCCGTTGCTAGTAGAGGCTCCAAGTTGATACTTGTAACTCCAAGAGGGAGTATTTATGCTCGATAGTGGGTTCATGCCTCCATTTAATCTGGGACAGTGACAGAAAGTTCTAAGGTTGTGGATGTGCTGTTGCTACTAGGGATAAAACATCGATGCTTTGTCTAAGGATATTTGTGTTGATTACATTACGCACCATACTTAATGCAATTATCTGTTGTTTACAACTTAATACTGGAGGGGGTGCGGATGCTAACCCGAAGGTGGATTATTTAGGCATAGATGCATGCTGGATAGCGGTCTATGTACTTTGTCGTAATGCCCTGATTAAATCTCATAGTAATCATCATTGATATGTATTGAATCTTTATTTGTCAATTGCCCACCTGTAATTTGTTCACCCAACATGCTAGTCATCTTATTGGAGAGACACCACTAGTGAACTGTGGACCCCGGTCCATTCTTTTACATCTGAATACAATCTACTGCAATCATTGTTCTTACTGTTCTTTGCAAACAAACACCATCTTCCACTCGATACGTTTAATCCTTTGTTTTCAGCAAGCCGGTGAGATTGACAACCTCACTGTTACGTTGGGGCAAAGTATCTTCATTGTGTTGTGCAGGTTCCACGTTGGCGCCGGTTTCACTGGTGTTGCGCCGCACTACACTCCTCCACCAACAACCTTCACGTGCTTCTTGGCTCCTACTGGTTCGATAACCTTGGTTTCATACTGAGGGAAACTTGCTTCTATACGCATCATACCTTCCACTTGGGGTTCCCAACGGACGTGTGCATCGCGCGTATCAAGCTAAATTTCTGGCGCCGTTGCCGGGGAGATCAAGACACGCTGCAAGGGGAGTCTCCACATCCAATCTCTTTACTTTGTTTTTGTCTTGCTTTATTTTATTTACTTTCTTGTTTGCCTTATATCTAAAAACACAAAAAAATTAGTTGCTTTACTTTCTGTCTTATTTACTTGCTCTATATCAAAACACAAAAAAATTAGTTACTTGTCTTTATTCTATTTGCTTAGTTTACTTTTATTACTACTACAATGGGTACTCCTGAAAATACTAAGTTGTGTGATTTCACTAGCACAAATAATAATGATTTTATATGTACTCCTATTGCTCCACCTGCTACTACAGCAGAATTCTATGAAATTAAACCTGCTTTACTGAATCTTGTTATGAGAGAGCAATTTTCTGGTGTTAGTACTGATGATGTGCTGCCCATCTTAATAATTTTGTTGAACTTTGTGAAATGCAAAAGTATAAGGATATAGATGGTGATATTATAAAACTGAAATTGTTTCCTTTCTCATTAAGAGGAAGAGCTAAAGATTGGTTGCTTTCTTTGCCTAAGAATAGTATTGATTCATGGACTAAATGTAAAGATGCTTTTATTGGTAAATATTATCCTCCTGCTAAGATTATATCTTTGAGAAGTAGCATTATGAATTTTAAACAATTTGATAATGAACATGTTGCTCAAGCATGGGAGAGAATGAAATCTTTGGTAAAGAATTGCCCTACCCATGGACTGACTACTTGGATGATCATCCAAACCTTTTATGCAGGATTGAATTTTTCCTCAAGGAACCTATTGGATTCAGCTGCTAGAGGTACTTTTATGTCCATCACTTTGGGCGCCGCGAGTAAGCTTCTTGATGATATGATGATCAATTACTCTGAATGGCACACTGAAAGAACTCCTCAAGGTAAGAAGGTAAATTCTGTTGAAGAAACCTCTTCTTTGGGTGATAAGATTGATGCTATTATGTCTATGCTTGCAAATGGTAGATCTCATATTGATCCTAATAATGTTCCTTTAGCTTCATTAGTTGCTCAAGAAGAAAATGTTGATGTGAATTTCATTAAGAATAATAATTTCAACAACAATGCTTATAGGAATAATTATGGTAACAACAACTATAGGCCATATCCTTCTAATAATGGTAGTGGTTATGGTAATTCTTATGGTAATTCTTACAACAATAATAAGAGTGTACCCTCTAGTCTTGAAGTCATGCTTAAAGAATTTATTAGTACACAAACTGCTTTTAACAAAACTGTTGAAGAAAAGCTTGGTAAAATTGATGTTCTTGCTTCTAAGGTTGATAGTCTTGCTCTCGATGTTGATCTTTTAAAACTGAAAGTTATGCCTGAGGAAGTTAAATATGCTAGGTTTGCTAAAACAAATTCCATCCAAGTTCAAATTAATGATAATATTAGAATGTTGGCTGAATTGCATGCTAGGTGGGATAGAGAAGAAAAAGAAAAACTTGCTAAAGAAAATAATGTAGCTAAAGTATGGACTATTACCACCACTAGTAATGTTGATTCTTCACATGTTTCTACACCTCCTACTATCAATGGTAAAATAATTGGTGTTGGCAATGTTTCTACTCCTAGTGCAAAGCGTGCAAAATTGCCTGAAATTGCTGAAACTGCTTGTGATAAAACTGCTGAAATTTTTCAAAATATTGGGGACAATGATTCCATTGCTGTAGAACATAATGGTTTAGATTTTGATGATTTTCATATTACTGAAGTTATAAAGTTCTTACAAAACTTGCTAGAAGTCCTAATGCTAGTGCTATAAATTTAGCCTTTACAAAACATATTACAAATGCTCTCATTAAAGCTAGGAAGAGAAATTAAAACTTGAAGCTTCTATTCCTAGGAAGTTAGAAGATGGTTGGGAGCCCATCATTAAGATGAAATTCAATGATTTTGAATGTAATGCTTTATGTGATCTTGGTGCAAGTATTTCTGTTATGCCTAAGAAAATTTATGATATGCTTGACTTGCCACCATTGAAAAATTGTTATTTGGATGTTAATCTTGCTGATAATGTTAAAAAGAAACCTTTGGGGAGGATTGATAATGTTTGCATTACGGTTAACAATAATGTCCCCGTTGATTTTTTGTCTTGGATATTGAATGCAATGCATCTTGTCCTATTGTGTTGGGAAGACCTTTTCTTCGAACCGTTGGTGCTGTTATTGATATGAAGGAAGGTAATATTAAATATCAATTTCCTCTCAAGAAAGGTATGGAACACTTCCCTAGAAAGAGAATGAAGTTGTCTTTTGATTCTATTATTAGAACAAGTTATGATGTTAATGCTTCTTCTCTTGATGTTACTTGATTTGCACTTTCTGCGCCTAGCTGAAAGACGTTAAAGAAAAGCACTTCTTGGGAGATAACCCAAGTTTTTTTTTTACTGTATTGTTGAGTCTTGGAAGTTGTTTACTAATGTAGCAACCTCTCCTTATCATGTTTCTGTGCCAAGTAAAGTCTCTATGGTAAAGTTGATGCTAGATTTGGATTGCTGCGCAGAAACAGCATTGCTGTCTGTCACGAATTCGCGCCGAACTCTCTGTAACAAAATCAAAAAAATCTGCAAATTTACGTGCGTGATCCTCAGATATGTACGCAACTTTCATTAGTTTTGAGTTTTTCCGTTTGAGCAAGTTAAGTGCTCCTGCAAAATTCGTCTTTACGGACTGTTCTGTTTTGACAGATTCTGCCTTTTATTTCGCATTGCCGCTTTTGCTATGTTGAATGAGTTTCTTTATTCCATTAACTTTCAGAAGCTTTGTGCAATGTCCAGAAGTGTTAAGAATGATTGTGTCACCTCTGAATATGTGAATTTTTTTATTATGCACTAACCCTCTAATGAGTTTGCTTGAAGTTTGGTGTGGAGGAAGTTTTCAAGGGTCAAGAGAAGAGGATGATATACTATGATCAAGAAGAGTGAAAGGTCTAAGCTTGGGGATGCCCCGGTGGTTCATCCCTGCATATTTTAAGACGACTCAAGCATCTAAGCTTGGGGATGCCCAAGGCATCCCCTTCTTCATCGACAACTTATCAGGTCAATTCTAGTGAAACTATATTTTTATTTCGTCACATCTTATGTTCTTTACTTGGAGCGTCTTTTTGCTTTTGTTTTCGTTTTGGTTTGAATAAAGTTGGATCCCACTCCTTTGTGCAGGCGGCATAGAGGTACCCCTTTGTGACACTTGGTTGAAACATATGTCATGCAATGATAATCCGTGTTATCCGAGCTGATTAGGACAAGGTGCGAGCACTATTAGTACTCTATGCATGAGACTTGCAACTTGTAGGAAATATTATGCATATCACATATGAATTACTACTACCGTTGACAAAATTGTTTCTATGTTTTCAAAATAAAAGCTCTAGCACAAAAATAGTAATCCATGCTTCCCTCTGCGAAGGGCCATTCTTTTACTTTATGTTGAGTCAGTTTACCCACTTCTTTCTATCTTAGAAGCAAACACTTGTGTTAACTGTGTGCATTGATTCTTACATGTTTACTTATTGCACTTGTTATATTACTCTATGTTGACAAATATCCATGAGATATACATGTTACAAGTTGAAAGCAATTGCTGAAACTTAATCATCCTTTGTGTTGCTTCAATGCATTCTACTAAGAATTTATTGCATATGAGTTAGCTCTTATGCAAGTCTTATTGATACTTGTCTTGAAAGTACTATTCATGAAAAGTTTTGCTATATGATTCATTTGTTTAGTCATCATCTTTTGTTAGCAATCTTTTGCTTCAGATCACTCCATCAATCTCATATGATTTACAATAATGTTGATCAAGGTTATGTTGGTAGCATGTCACTTCAGAAATTATTTGTGTTATCGTTTACCTACTCGAGGGCGAGTAGGAACTAAGCTTGGGGATGCTTGATACGTCTCAAATGTATCTATAATTTCTTATGTTCCATGCTACTTTTATGACAATACTTGAATTTTTATACATACTTTACAGCATTATTATACATTTTCCGGCACTAACCTATTAACAAGATGCCGAAGCAGCCGGTTGTTTTCTGTTTTTGGTTTCAGAAATCCTACAAAGGAAATATTCTCGGAATTGGACGAAATCAACGCCCAGGGTCCTATTTTTCCACGAAGCTTCCAGAAGACCAAGGGGAAAGGAGGAACGGGGGCGCCACACCAGGGCGGCGCGGCCAAGGGGGCCCGCGGCCCTAGCGTGTGGGGCCCCCATGACCCTCCGACTCCGCCCTTCCGCCTACTTAAAGCCTTCGTCGTGAAACCCTCTGTACCGAGAGCCACGATACGGAAAACCTTCCAGAGACGCCGCCATTCCCATCTCGGGGGATTCAGGAGATAGCCTCCGGCACCCTGCTGAGAGGGGGATCATCACCGGAGGGGCTCTACATTATCATGCCCGCCTCCGGATTGATGCGTGAGTAGTTCATCCTTGGACTATGGGTCCATAGCAGTAGCTAGATGGTTGTCTTCTCCGCTTGTGCTATCATTGTTTAGATCTTGTGAGCTGCCTAACATGATCAAGATCATCTATTTGTAATGCTACATGTTGTGGTTGGTGGGATCCGATGAATCTAGAATATTATGTCAAGTTGATTATCAATCTATCATATATGTGTTGTTTATGTTCTTGCATGCTCTCCGTTGCTAGTAGAGGCTCTGGGCAAGTTGATACTTGTAACTCCAAGAGGGAGTATTTATGCTCGATAGTGGGTTCATGCCTCCATTTAATCTGGGACAGTGACAGAAAGTTCTAAGGTTGTGGATGTGCTGTTGCTACTAGGGATAAAACATCGATGCTTTGTCTAAGGATATTTGTGTTGATTACATTACGCACCATACTTAATGCAATTATCTATTGTTTACAACTTAATACTGGAGGGGTGCGGATGCTAACCCGAAGGTGGATTATTTAGGCATAGATGCATGCTGGATAGCGGTCTATGTACTTTGTCGTAATGCCCTGATTAAATCTCATAGTAATCATCATTGATATGTATTGAATCTTTATTTGTCAATTGCCCACCTGTAATTTGTTCACCCAACATGCTAGTTATCTTATTGGAGAGACACCACTAGTGAACTGTGGACCCGATGACCCACAAGTATAGGGGATCGCAACAGTCTTCGAGGGAAGTAAACCCCAATTTATTGATTCGACACAAGGGGAGGTAAAGAATACTTATAAGCCTTAACAACCGAGTTGTCAATTCAGCTGCACCTGGAAAAGCACTAGTAACAGGGGTGATGTGAAAGCAGCAGTAATATGAGAGCAGTAGTAACAGTAACACAGCAGCAGTAATAGTAATATGAGAGCAATGGCACCAGAAAATAGTTGATACTACTTCCAATGACATGTAGAACGAGTATATAATGATGAGAGATGGACCGGGGTTCCCAGCTATCTACACTAGTGGCAACTCTCCAATAACAAGTGTTGGGTGAACAAATTACAGTTGGGCAATTGATAGGATTGAAATAGCATTAAGACAGAATATCAAGTCTATTAATCATGTAGGCATGTTTCCCATATATAGTCATACGTGCTCGCAATGAGAAACTTGTACAACATCTTTTGTCCTACCAGCCGGTGGCAGCGGGCCTCTAGGGAATCTACTGGAAATTAAGGTACTCCTTTTAATAGAGCACCGGAGCAAAGCATTAACACTCCGTGAAAACATGTGATCCTCATATCTAAGCCTTTCCCTCCAGTTGTCCCAATTTCTGTCACTTTGGGGCCTTTGGTTCCGGACATAGACATGTGCATACAACTTGTAGATACAATCTAAGCAATAAGTATAGAGCTTAAATCTAAGATCATGCCACTCGGGCCCTAGTGACAAGCATTAAACACAACAAGATTGCAGCAACAATAACTTCACAAACTTTGTAGATAGACAATCATAACGTAACAATCCATCGGATCCCAACAAACACAACACCGATTACATCAGATGAATCTCAATCATGTAAGGCAGCTCATGAGATCATTGTATTGAAGTACATGGGGGAGAGTATACCAACTAGCTACAGCTAGAACCCGTAGTCCATGGGGGAACTACTCACGGAGCATGATGGAGGCGGTGGCGTTGATGGAGATGGCTTCCGGGGCACTTCCCCGTCCCGGCAGGGTGCCGGAATAGAGACTTCTGTCCCCCGAATTGGAGTTTCGCGATGGCGGCGGCGCCCCTAGAGTCTTTGGAGTTTCGTCCATCGGACTGCGTTTTTAGGTCGAAAGGGCTTAAATAGGCGAAGAGGCGGCGCAGAGGGGCGACAGGCCCCACACCAGGCCGGCGCGGCCAGGGTGTGGCCCGCGCGGCCCACATGTGTGGTGGCCCCTGGCTCTCCTCCGACTCCCCTTCGGTGTTCTGGAGCCTCCCGAGAAAAATAAGATCGTTGGCGTTGATTTCGTCCAATTCCGAGAATATTGCCCGAACAGCCTTTCTGGAACCAAAAAAGAAAACAGGAACTGGCACTGTGGCATCTTGTTAATAGGTTAGTTCCGGAAAACGCATGAAATCATCATAAAGTGCAAGCAAAACATGTAAGTATTGTCATAAAACAAGCATGGAACGTCAGAAATTATAGGTACGTTGGAGACGTATCAGCATCCCCAAGATTAGTTCCTGCTCGCCTCGAGTAGGTAAACGATAAAAAGAGTAATTTCTGTAGTGACATGCTACTTACATAACCTTGATCATACTATTACAAAGCATATGAAATGAATGAAGTGACTCAAGGCAATGATCTATAGTTGCTATCAAATAGATAACATATAGCAAAACTTTTCATGAAGAGTACTTTCAAGACAAGCATCAAAAGTCTTGCACAAGAGTTAACTCACAAAGCAATAAATTCAAAGTAAAGGCATCGAAGCAACACAGAGGAAGATTTAAGTTTCAGCAGTTGCTTTCAACTTTCAACATGCATATCTCATGGATAATTGTCAACACAAAGTAATATGATGAATGCAAATAAGTAAGTATGTAAGAATCAATGCACAGTTGACACAAGTGTTTGCTTCTAAGATGGAAGGAAGTAGGTAAACTGACTCAACATAAAGTAAAAGAATGACCCTTCGAGGGAAGCATTGATTGCTATATTTGTGCTAGAGCTTTGGTTTAGAAAACATAAAGAGAGCATAAAAGTAAAGTTTTGAGAGGTGTTTGTTGTTGTCAACGAATGGTAGCGGGTACTCTAACCCCTTGCCAGACAAACCTTCAAAGAGCGGCTCCCATTTTATTTTATTTTTGGGTGGCACTCCTTCCAACCTTTCTTTCACAAACCATGGCTAACCGAATCCTCGGGTGCCTGCCAACAATCTCATACCATGAAGGAGTGCCTTTTTATTTTAGTTTTATTATGATGACACTCCTCCCCACCTTTGCTTTGTCAAGCCATGGCTAACCGAATCCTTCGGGTGCCGTCCAACAATCACATACCATGGAGGAGTGTCTATTTTTGTTAATTAATTTGGGACTAGGAATCCCATTGCCAGCTCTTTTTGCAAAATTATTGGATAAGCGGATGAAGCCACTAGTCCATTGGTGAAAGTTGCCCAACAAGATTGAAAGATAAACACCACATACTTCCTCATGAGCTATTAAACATTGACACAAATCAGAGGTGATAAATTTTGAATTGTTTAAAGGTAGCACTCAAGCAATTTACTTTGGAATGGCAGGAAATACCACATAGTAGGTAGATATGGTGGACACAAATGGCATAGTGGTCGGCTCAAGGATTTTGGATGCATGAGAAGTATTCCCTCTCGATACAAGGCTTAGGCTAGCAAGGTTATTTGAAGCAAACACAAGTATGAACCGGTACAACAAAACTTACATAAGAACATATTGCAAGCATTATAATACTCTACACTGTCTTCCTTGTTGCTCAAACACTTTTACCAGAAAATATCTAGACCTTAAGAGAGACCAATCATGCAAACCAATTTTAACAAGCTCTACGGTAGTTCTCCACTAATAGGTTTAAACTACATGAAAAAACTTAATCATGATCTACTTGAGAGCTCAAAACAATTGCCAAGTGTCAAATTATCCAAGACATTATGAGGCATTTTCTATTTCCAACCAAATACCAATAAGTATTGTAGCTTCCAACTTTTATCATTGAACATTAAAAGTAAAACGAAGAACAAGTGTTCATATGAAAAAGCGGAGCGTGTCTCTCTCCCAAACAAGGATTGCTAGGATCCATCTTTATTCAAACACAAACAAAAATAAAAACACACAGACGCTCCAAGTAAAGCACATAAGATGTGACCGAATAAAAATATAGTTTCAATAGAAGAAACCTGATAAGTTGATGAAGAAGGGGATGCCTTGGGCATCCCCAAGCTTAGACGCTTGAGTCTTCTTGAAATATGCAGGGATGAACCACGGGGGCATCCCCAAGCTTAGACTTTTACTCTTCTTGATCATATATCATCCTCCTTTCTTGACCCTTGAAAACTTCCTTCACACCAAACTTCTCATAAACTTCATTAGAGGGGTTAGTACTCAAAAAAACTTTAATCCACCTTGGTCCTGTAGTGACACATTGCAAGAACTCAATAAAACATTAGCTACAGCTCTCCACGTCTAGAAAGCCTCACTTAAAGTCCACAAGAGACAATGCAAAAAACAGAGACAGAATCTGCCAAAACAGAACAGCCAGTAAACACGAATTTTAAAATGGTACTTCCGTTGCTCAAATCAGAAAACTCAAAACTAATGAAAGTTTACATATCTGAGCATCATGCACGTAAATTGGCAGATTTTTCTGAGTTTCCTACAGAGAAATATGCCCAGATTCGTGACAGATAGAAATCTGTTTCTGCGCAGAAATCCAAATCTAGTATCAACCTTCTATTAGAGACTTCACTTGGCACAACATTGCAATAAAATAAAGATAAGGAGAGGTTGCTACAGTAGTAAACAACTTCCAAGACTCAACAAAACAAAAATTGCTGTAGTAAAATAAACACATGGGTTATCTCCCAAGAATTGCTTTCTTTATAGCCATTAAGATGGGCTCGGAAATTTCAATGATACTCTCGCAAGAAATAAGAGTTGAAGCAAAAGAGAGCATGAAGAAGCAAATTCAAAACACATTTAAGCCTAACCCACTTCCTATGAAAAGGAATCTTGTACACAAATAAATTCATGAAGAACAAAGTGACAAGCATAAGAAAGATAAAACAGAGTAACTTCAAAATTTTCAGCATATAGAGAGGTGTTTTAGTACCATGCAAATTTCTACAACCATATTTTCCTCTCTCATAATAATTTTCAGTAGCTTCATGGATAAACTCAACAATATACCTATCACATGCAGCATACTTTTCATGATTCACAAACACATAATTTTTATCAAGCTCAGAAATAATAGGATTAAAACTTTCAAACCCACTTTTATCAATAATATAACAAGATGATTGATCAATCTCAAAAGATATGGGACTCATAGATAAAGTCAAGAACTCTCCAATCCCATTTTCATTAGTAGTACAATTAATATTATCAAATAACATAGGACCATCATCTAGAGATTTATCATAAACATTTGCCAAGCAAAACTCTTTAGTACCATGCATTTCGACATCAGGCACAAACAAAGCATTATCATAAGATTTATCAAAGTAGCATGGATTATCATGAATAACAGTAGCATAATTATTCTCACAAGTTTTACTCATAGGGAATATTTCAAGAGAATCCACAGGAACATAACATTCATCCTCTTTCGGTAAGCATGGAGGACAATCAAATAGTGTAAGAGATAAAGAGTTACTCTCATTAGAAGGTTGGCATGGGTAGCTAATCCATTCTTCCTCCTTTTGTTCATCACTCTCTCTTCTTTTTCATCCAATGAGCTTTCAGGTTCATCAATTTCCTCCTCTTTTTCATCCAATGAGCTTTCGGTTCATCAATTTCTTCTTCCACCGGTTCCTGCAAATTGTGAGTGCATTCTTGTGCATTAATGTGTCTCTCTTTATAATCAAGGATATAAGGATTCCTACTGTAGCATTCTATACAAGAATTAAGGATAGTAGAGACATAATCTTTAAGGTCCTTACAAATAGCACAAGTTTCATAATTCTCAACCATGAAGGATTCTATCTCGGAGGCTCCCATAAATAAGACAAATTGTTCTACCTCTTCGAACCCATAATGAATATAGCAATTCCGATTATAGTTCTTAATTAAAAATTCCTCACTAAAGCCACATTGAAATTTAAGATGTTTAGTATCCTGTTGAGAGCAACAGTTTATATCATGGCGTCTAAGCAAGATTCTAGCCATTGTATTCAATTTTTCTATCATAGCACTCATTATTTTACCAGTTCTTGATTCTCTATAATTATTATAACATTCTATAAGCTCCAAGTAGGTTGTTGGTTCTCCCATAACAGCAGTTTTTAATTTTTAGGTTTTTCAAATTTTTATGGATTTTTGGGTATATAGGAAAAGTAAAACAAGACAAAAAGAAACTAAGCAAAAGTAAACTACGCAAAATAATACTAGACAGAAATAAACTAAGCACAAATAAACTAAAAAAAGTAAACTAAGCAAAACAAAATAAAACAAAATAAAACAGAGAGAGAGGTAGAGTGTACTCCCAGGTGACTTATGAGTAGAGCTATGCCTCCCGGCAACGGCGCCAGAAAATAGTCTTGATGACCCACAAGTATAGGGGATCGCAACAGTCTTCGAGGGAAGTAAAACCCAAATTTATTGATTCGACACAAGGGGAGGTAAAGAATACTTATAAGCCTTAACAACTGAGTTGTCAATTCAGCTGCACCTGGAAAAGCACTAGTAACAGGGGTGATGTGAAAAGCAGTAATATGAGAGCAGTAGTAACAGTAACACAGCAGCAGTAATAGTAATATGAGAGCAATGGCACCAGAAAATAGTTGATACTACTTCCAATGACATGTAGAACGAGTATATAATGATGAGAGATGGACCGGGGTTCCCAGCTATCTACACTAGTGGCAACTCTCCAATAACAAGTGTTGGTGAACAAATTACAGTTGGGCAATTGACAGGATTGAAATAGCATTAAGACAGAATATCAAGTCTATTAATCATGTAGGCATGTTTCCCATATATAGTCATACGTGCTCGCAATGAGAAACTTGTACAACATCTTTTGTCCTACCAGCCGGTGGCAGCCGGGCCTCTAGGGAATCTACTGGAAATTAAGGTACTCCTTTTAATAGAGCACCGGAGCAAAGCATTAACACTCCGTGAAAACATGTGATCCTCATATCTAAGCCTTTCCCTCCAGTTGTCCCAATTTCTGTCACTTTGGGGCCTTTGGTTCCGGACATAGACATGTGCATACAACTTGTAGATACAATCTAAGCAATAAGTATAGAGCTTAAATCTAAGATCATCCACTCGGGCCCTAGTGACAAGCATTAAACACAACAGATTGCAGCAACAATAACTTCACAAACTTTGTAGATAGACAATCATAACGTAACAATCCATCGGATCCCAACAAACACAACACCGATTACATCAGATGAATCTCAATCATGTAAGGCAGCTCATGAGATCATTGTATTGAAGTACATGGGGAGAGTATACCAACTAGCTACAGCTAGAACCCGTAGTCCATGGGGGAACTACTCACGGAGCATGATGGAGGCGGTGGCGTTGATGGAGATGGCTTCCGGCATTCCCCGTCCCGGCGGTGCCGGAACGAGACTTCTGTCCCCGAATTGGAGTTTCGCGATGCGCCGGAGTCTTTCCTGGAGTTTCGTCCATCGCTACGTTTTAGGTCGAAAGGGCTTAAATAGGCGAAGAGGCGCAGAGGGCGACAGGGTGGCCCCACACCAGGCCGGCGCGCCAGGGTGTGGCCCGCGTGGCCCACATGGTGGCCCCCTGGCTCTCCTCCGACTCCCCGGTGTTCTGGAGCCTCCGGGAAAAATAAGATCTTTGGCGTTGATTTCGTCAATTCCGAGAATATTGCCCGAACAGCCTTTCTGGAACCAAAACAGCAGAAAACAGGAACTGGCACTGTGGCATCTTGTTAATAGGTTAGTTCCGGAAAACGCATGAAATCATCATAAAGTGCAAGCAAAACATGTAAGTATTGTCATAAAACAAGCATGGAACGTCAGAAATTATAGGTACGTTGGAGACGTATCAGACCCCGGTCCATTCTTTTACATCTGAATACAATCTACTGCAATCATTGTTCTTACTGTTCTTTGCAAACAAACACCATCTTCCATTCGATACGTTTAATCCTTTGTTTTCAGCAAGCCGGTGAGATTGACAACCTCACTGTTACGTTGGGGCAAAGTATCTTGATTGTGTTGTGCAGGTTCCACGTTGGCGCCGGTTTCACTGGTGTTGCGCCGCACTACACTCCTCCACCAACAACCTTCACGTGCTTCTTGGCTCCTACTGGTTCGATAACCTTGGTTTCATACTGAGGAAACTTGCTTCTATACGCATCATACCTTCCACTTGGGGTTCCCAACGGACGTGTGCTTCGCATCATCATGGGCCCCTGGGACCCCTCCGAGGCCGCTTCCGCCATATATCATCTCCGTCGAAACCCTAAATCATCAAGCCACGATACGGGAAAGTTACGCAGCCGCCGCCATCGCGCGAAGTTCGGGGGACAGAAGTCTGTTTCGGCACGCCGCCGGGACGGGAATTGCCCCGGAATCCATCTCCATCGACACCACCGCCATCTTCATCGCTGTTGTCTCCCATGATGAGGAGGGAGTAGTTCTCCTCGAGGCTAAGGGCTCTACCGGTAGCTATGTGGTTCATCTCTCTCCCATGGTGTGATCTTTATGTGATCATGAGCTTTGTATCACTATTAATCTATGTGCTACTCTAGTGATGTTATTAAAGTAGTCTATTCCTCCTTCATGATGTAAAGGTGACAGTGTGTGCATCATGTAGTACTTGGCATAGGTTATGATTGTAATCTCTTGTAGATTATGAAGTTAACTATTACTATGACAGTATTGATGTGATCTATTCCCCCTTTCATAGCTATTGGTGACAGTGTGTAGCTATGTTAGTACTCGGTCTAAATTGCAATGGTCTATTATGCACTCTAGAGGTTACTTTAATATGAACTCCGGATGTTGTGGAGCTTGTTTACCGGCTTGAGGGAGCTCTTGTAGCCCTACACAATGAATGGTGTTTGTTATCCAACAAGAGAGTGTGTGAAAGTAGCACAAGTGAGGAGAAGTTATTTATTTATTATGTGATCATTGTTGAGAGTGTCCACTAGTGAAAGTATGATCCCTAGGCCTTGTTTCCAAATACTGCAAACATCGTTTATTTACTGTTTTACTGCATATTTACTTCCTTCAATATTTACCTCAGATCGCAATTACCATTTACCACCATCTATACTATCTGCATTTTAATATCTCTTCGCCGAACTAGTGCACATATACATCTGACAAGTGTATTAGGTGCGTTGGGGACACAAGAGACTTCTTGTATCTTAATTGCAGGGTTGCTTGAGAGGACTATCTTTGACCTCTACCTCCCTGAGTTCGATAAACCTTGGGTGATCCACTTAAGGGAAACTTGCTGCTGTTCAGTAGACATCAATGTGGATGCCGCCGATTGGGACGATGGAGAGCTTGATAGGGTCGGTTTTAGCCGGAATCCAGCACTCGTCCGGAGGGACGATCGGAAATTTACCGGCATAAAGGACACGCCCCACCGATGGATTCGTCGTAGCTTCCCATGGCGGAACCTCCTCGATACGTCTCCGACGTATCGATAATTTCTTATGTTCCATGCTACTTTATTGATGATACCTACATGTTTTATACACATTATATGTCATATTTATGCGTTTTCGGAACTAACCTATTAACAAGATGCCGAAGTGCCGTTTGTTTCTGCTGTTTTTGGTTTCAGAAATCCTAGTAACGAAATATTCTCGGAATTGGACGAAATCAACGCCCAGGTTCCTATTTTGCCCGGAAGCATCCAGAACACCCGAGAACCGTCAGAGAGGGGCCACAGGGGGGCCACACATGGTGGTGGCGCGGCCAGGGCTGGGCCCGCGCCCCCTGTTGGGTCGTCGCCTCGTCAGCCCTCCGACTCCGCCTCTTCGCCTATATAAAGGTCCCTGACCTAAAACACGATACGGGAAGAAGCCACGGTACGCGAAACCTTCCAGAGCCGCCGCCATCGCGAAGCCAAGATCTGGGGGACAGGAGTCTCTATTCCGGCACGCCGCCGGGACGGGGAAGTGCCCCCGGAAGGCTTCTCCATCGACACCGCTGCCATCTGCACCGCCATCTTCATCACCGCTGCTGCTCCCATGAGGAGGAGTAGTTCTCCATCGAGGCTCGGGGCTGTACCGGTAGCTATGTGGTTCATCTCTCTCCTATGTACTTCAATACAATAATCTCATGAGCTGCCTTACATGATTGAGATTCATATGATGATGCTTGTAATCTAGATGTCATTATGCTAGTCAAGTGAGTTTTACTTATGTGATCTCCGGAGACTCCTTGTCCCACGTGTGTAAAGGTGACAGTGTGTGCACCGTGTGGGTCTCTTAGGCTATATTTCACAGAATACTTATTCACTGTTATGAATGGCGTAGTGAAGTGCTTATTTATATCTCTTTATGATTTCAATGTGTTTTGTATCACAATTTATCTATGTGTTACTCTAGTGATGTTATTAAAGTAGTTTATTCCTCCTGCACGGTGTAATGGTGACAGTGTGTGCATCCGTGTTAGTACTTGGCGTAGGCTATGATTATGATCTCTTGTAGATTATGAAGTTAACTATTGCTATGATGGTATTGATGTGATCTATTCCTCCTACATGGTGTGAAGGTGACAGTGTGCATACTATGTTAGTACTTGGTTTAGTCGTGTCGATCTTTCATGCACTCTAAGGTTATTTAAATATGAACATTGAATTGTGGAGCTTGTTAACTCCGGCATTGAGGGTTCGTGTAATCCTACGCAATGTGTTCATCATCCAACAAGAGAGTGTAGAGTATGCATTTATCTATTCTGTTATGTGATCAATGTTGAGAGTGTCCACTAGTGAAAGTCTAATCCCTAGGCCTTGTTCCTAAATATCGCTATCGCTGCTTGTTACTGTTTTACTGAATTACTACTGCTGCGTTACTTTGTTTACTTCCTACAATATTACTACCATCAACTGCACGCCAGCAAGCTATTTTCTGGCGCCGTACTATTGCTCATATTCATGCATACCACTTGTATTTCACTATCTCTTCGCCGAACTAGTGCACCTATTAGGTGTGTTGGGGACACACGAGACTTCTTGCTTTGTGGTTGCAGGGTTGCATGAGAGGGATATCTTTGACCTCTTCCTCCCTGAGTTCGATAAACCTTGGGTGATCCACTTAAGGGAAACTTGCTGCTGTTCTACAAACCTCTGCTCTTGGAGGCCCAACACTGTCTACAAGAATAGAAGCACCCGTAGACATCAAGCTATTTTCTGGCGCCGTTGCCGGGGAGGAAAGGTAAAAGGTACTCACACTCCGGATCTCGGCTACTAAGTTATTTTCCGGCGCCGTTGTAAGTACTGGAAGCTATTTCCTTTAGATCCTGCAATTGCATCTTTTTGTTTCTTGTTTACACTAGTTAGGCATAATGGACAACAATGAGCTTCTTATTCTATTTCCTGATTTAAGACATGGATTGTTTGCTGCGAAAATTAAAAAACCTATGGAATCTTATTTGCATGCTGGTAACAATGATATTAGTATGAACGCTTTGAACACCATTGTTGTTAATGATATGGAAAATTCTAAGCTTGTGGAAGCTGGTTTTGATGAGCATGATATTTTTAGTCCCCCAAGCATTGAGGAGAAAATTTTCTTTGATGATACTTTGCCTCCTATTTATGATGATTATAATGATAGTGGTCTTTTGGTGCCGCCTACTATGGAGAGTAAATTTTATTATGATTATACTATGCCTCCTATATTTGATGATGAGAATAATAATGATAGCTACTTTATTGAATTTGCTCCCACTACAACTAATAAAATTGATTATGCCTATGTGGATAGTAATAATTTTATGCATGAGACTCATGATAAGAATGCTTTATGTGATAGTTATATTGTTGAGTTTGCTCATGTTGCTACTGAAAGTTATTATGAGAGAGGAAAATATGGTTGTAAAAATTTTCATGTTACTAAAACATCTCTATGTGCTGAAATTTTTGAAGCTACACTTGTTTTATCTTCCTATGCTTGTTACTTTGCTCTTCATGAACTTGTTTATTTAGAAGATTCCTATGCATAGGAAGCATGTTAGACTTAAATGTGTTTTGAATTTGCCTCTTGATGCTCTCTTTTGCTTCAACTCTTATTTCTTGCGAGTGCATCATTAAAACTGCTGAGCCCATCTTAATGGCTATAAAGAAAGAACTTCTTGGGAGATAACCCATGTGTTTTTTTACTACAGTACTTTGTTTTATATTTGAGTCTTGGAAGTTGTTTACTACTGTAGCAACCTCTCCTTATCATGTTTTGGTGCCAAGTAAAGTCTCTATAGTAAGGTTTCATACTAGATTTGGATTACTGCGCAGAGACAGATTTCTTTGCTGTCACGAATCTGGGCCTAATTCTCTGTAGGTAACTCAGAAAATTATGCCAATTTACGTGAGTGATCCTCAGATATGTACGCAACTTTCATTAGTTTTGAGTTTTTCTGTTTGAGCAAGTCTGGTGCCATTTTAAAATTCGTCTTTACAAACTGTTCTGTTTTGACAGATTCTGCCTTTTATTTCGCATTGCCGCTTTTGCTTTGTTGGATGGGTTTCTTTGTTCCATTAACTTTCAGAAGTTTTGTGCAATGTCCAGAAGTTTTAAGAATGATTGTGTCACCTCTGAACATGTGAATTTTGATTATGCACTAACCCTCTAATGAGTTTGCTTGAAGTTTGGTGTGGCAGAAGTTTTCAAGGGTCAATAGAAGAGGGTGATATAATGTGATCGAGAAGAGTGAAAGGTCTAAACTTGGGGATGCCCCGGTGGTTCATCCCTGCATATTTTAAGAAGACTCAAGCATCTAAGCTTGGGGATGCCCAAGGCATCCCCTTCTTCATCGACAACTTATCAGGTTTCTTCTAGTGAAACTATTTTTTTATTCCGTCACATCCTATGTATTTTACTTGGAGCGTCTGTGTGCTTTTATTTTTGTTTTTGTTTTGTTATCTTAGTTCTCTGAATAAGTTCATCCTTGTGTGGAGAGAGACACGCTCCGCTGGTTCATATGAACACATGTGTTCTTAGCTTTTAATGTTCAAGGGCGAAAGTTGATCGCTTCACTTGTTGTTATATGGTTGGAAATAGAAAATGCTACATGTAGTAATTGCTATAATGTCTTGGGTAATGTGATACTTGGCAATTGTTGTGCTCATGTTTAAGCTCTTGCATCATATACTTTGCACTTATTAGTGAAGAAATACATAGAGCATGCTAAAATTTGGTTTGCATAATTGGTCTCTCTAAGGTCTAGATAATTTCTAGTATTGAGTTTTGAACAACAAGGAAGACGGTGTAGAGTCTTATAATGTTTACAATATGTCTTTTATGTAAGTTTTGCTGCACCGGTTCATCCTGGGATCGAGGCGGTTCCTGGTAAGCTATTTGATTCTCTTATGATGATTAATTAAGCAGTTTCCAAATGCAGATGTAACGAAAGGAAAAATGGTGGTGGATCCTGGACGAGGGTTTAAGCGAGAAGGACCAAAGGAGGATGATCGCCAAAGGTCACAACTCAGATGGATTCCGCCAAGGCCGGGGGAGATGAAGCTGAATGTCAATGGAGCCTTTACAGAGCACGGTGCTGGCATTGGCATGGTCCTACGGGATTCCCAAGGGGAGGTTCTCTTCTCGGCATGTCGCTCGCTGCGGCACTGCAGAGATGCGACGGAAGCGGAACTCCTGGCCGTGGAAGAAGGACTACGCCTAGCTATGCATTGGACACATCACTGCAGAGATTGTGCAGATGATGTAGAGCTTATCAGGGAAACAACTCCAAACACCTTTGTGTTTGCCTTTAAAGTCAATGCAATTCGTGATTTATGAAGGGAGAGAGATACTAGAATAGTCAAGATCAGCCGTGTGATCAATACTGCTGGTCATGGGTTGGCTAAGCTAGCTAGGGTTCAGGCCGTATTGAATTTTGGCTCGAAAGTTTCCCTGAGGAAGCTGCTGCAACTATAGCTCTAGACTGTAACCTGTGTTCTAATTAATGGAAATCTCTTTCCCCGCAAAAAAAAATAGATATTTTAGGACATCCACAAAAACAGATGAAGAGTAGGATTTGTACCGGTGGGCCCAGTATTGGCCCAAGCCTTGCTCCACCCTGATCAAAGGCCCACGTTGTGTTTTGAAGCACGTCGACGTTTTTGAAAATTATTTTTGACACGTTGCATTTTTATTTCATTAAGATGGTGAAAAAACATAAACAATGAGCTTACTTTATAAACTCATTACAACCTTTAATAACAAAAAATACTATGGAAGCCATGGCTAGGTTCGGGAATTTAGATAGAAAATTAGGTGACAAAAGAGCAAGACGGATTTTTAATAAGTAAAGAAATGATGTCATTCATGAAAAAAAATTGTTCTCTTTTCGCCAATCAGCTTTTTTGTAGCTCGGCTACTGAATCTCCATGCAAAGTTTAGTGCAAATAAATAAAACAACAACAAATATTTTCTAAATGACGAGTAGTCTATCCTAGGCAATAACTACTAACTACGTGAGGGAAACACCAACAAAAAGATCATAACAACATTTTGGACCTCTGGATCCTACTTCCGATATGATGAATCACTTCAATTTGGGGTAGTGGTAGAGTGTGGTCCAGATTCAAGACTCGACAAGTAGGCCTATTATTGAGCAATCTTTAGATATGAACAAAATTATTGGCTATAATAATAGGTTACCAAATTTCTAGAAGCATGGGACATGGCCCGGTATGCCACAGTGCACAGTGTGTAGTGCTCCCTCAGATCATGAGACATGCCTTTTGTTGTTCAGTTTCAAATTGAAATCCAACCAATACCTGGGCATTGAGCAAAAGGGGCCCTCAGTTTGTGTAGTAGTTGCTCAAAATATGTCATCTATCCCCTCCTATAAATTTTTGAATATTACTTTCCAATTCCTCAATTACAGTAGCTCAAGTTGCCACACCTGTTTCAGACAAAACCACTAAAAACTGAGTAAGATATTTCTAAAATTACACAACACTACGGGCATGCAAGTGAAACTACATTTAGATGAACAAATTTTATATTACAAAACCATCTAGAAGCCTTTAGGAATGTGATAGCGAAAAATTGTATATAGTGTTAGAGTATATCACGTATAGGCTATATTCGGTACTTTAAATTCTATGCATGCATGTTCATAAGGCATGCCATCTATGTGATTATCTATGGAAACCAAACAAGTCATATGAGGAAAATTATTAGAAACATAATTCTCGGAATTCCCTATAACATTTCTCGGAACAAATGAGATAAGGGAAGTCCAAACGCCGACTTACCCAGTAAATAGAATTTTTCATATATAGTTGTAAGACTATTTTACAGCATAGCAAAACAAAGCCGTTTTATTTTGAACTTTTCCATAATGTGGCGATGCAAGTCAATGTGATATGTGTAACCTTGTTTCACTTTCACACCAACAACCTTGTGAACTGGTTTCGTGTACAACAGCACCACCAGCTACCATCACTTATCTCATTCACCCCCAAAACAATCCCTTAAAACAGCACCCATGTATTTTGCGTGCTTTTTCTCTCTAGAAGTTCATTTTACCGGTACAGATTCCACATTTGCTCATCGTCGCACAAAACTGGACTGAAAGTATAATCTTCAATGAGCAGTAACTATCAGTGGTTCTGATACCAGACGCCCTCTTAAGCTCAACAGCTATGTGTCCGGAACTGCGGATAAAATTAAAGGATTCGTACTCAGTCAATTTCTAAACCATTTAATTTATTTTGTGATTCGTTCTAGTTATCAGTTGCAACTGAGATTTGATGACATCATATCTGAAAGCTAGTTCTCCATCAACTGAGAAATAGTCACACCCTAAAATTAAACTACTAGTCGTGGTAATACTGTAGTACATGCGTTCTACAGATAAAATTACATTCGTGTGACTGTGTGAGTAAACATATGCTTGCCCTCCTCCCTTTTTTAGTTTTTAATCGTCTTCTAGTTCTTGTTGGTAAATCGAAACAGAAAACGTGGTAGTAGTTCAGACGGAACAGAGTTAGAAATGCTTTGATCTCACACCATCTTCGTGTCGCGCGTAAGATCCGAACGTTAAACAAACTCACAGATCAATGGTTGCACACTCTGCCTTATAAATAGATGAATTAGTGAGCATCTCTAAACCCACACACAAGCATCACAGGCCAACTCAATAATCCTACGTGCTACTACGTGCTTAGTTAATCCCTCCGATCGTAGCCAACAACCACAATGGCGTCGTCCAACAAGTTCTGCACCGCCGCGCTCCTCCTCCTGCTGGCCGCCGTCATTGCCACGATGGCCGACGCGGCGAAGAACATCGCGTCGTCGGAGCCTCTCCCTAAGAAGATTTGGCCGGCGAGGCAGGACGCGTCGGCGACGTGCGTGGGATCGCTCCTGGCACTGAGCCCGTGCCTGGCCTTCTTCGAGGACGCTGGTATGTCGGGGGCGCCGCAGGGGTGCTGCGAGGGTATGTCCGGCATCATCCAGGATCAGGCGGCGTGCCTCTGCCACATCATCAACCACACCCTCGAGCGTGCCATCGGCGTCGACATCCCCAACGACCGCGCATTCTCCCTCATCGGCGACCTCTGCGGCCTCTCCCCGCCACAGGACCTCATGGAGACCTGCGCCAACGGCCGTGAGGTGCCGCCGCTGTACGTTTGCCCGGCGCCATCCGCCTGATCCATCCAGGTAATAAGCAGACCATGCACAGTTCTCTAAAAGTATAGCCAATCTTCTAGCAAATTCACTAGTTCTTTGTCTTTCTTTTTTGCAGCTTCATAATCGTTGAGACTCGAGAAGGTAGGGACCCAAGATTATCGGTCAGCTGCAATAGTACCTCTTCGAAGTTGATCGGCGAAGCCTGCATATATATATATGAATGCAACTTATATGAATACTCCATATTATTTGGAGCTATGAATCAAGAACGCAAAGGATGTAATACTATCTATTAGATCCTGGGCATAGCGCCGCACTGTGGTTACATTACGCATCTATGTACTATTGCCACGGATGATGATACATACTAATAAGAAAAAAAATCCATCTTTATTAGTTTTCAAAGGGTTTATTTTGCACCTTTATCTTTACCACTAGTCCTGCCTATTACTGTTTAGTTTCGACGCTCGACTACTAAAATTCTAGCTACTCCCTCCGCTCACAAATAAGTGTATGTTTAGTTTTATCGTAAGTGAAATTTTATTAAGTTCGACTAACTATGTAGAAAAAGGTAGAAACATTTATGACACTAAATTAATATCACTATATTAATCTTGAAATGATTCATTTTAACATATAGTTCAATAGTAATAGTAATTTGATGTAATATAATTTCTCCATTCCAATGAATAAGGCATCCTTGTTTTTGCTGTTTTTTTCTTTCACAAAGAATTACTTCAAATATATAAATATATTGGTATATGATTAACATTATTAGAAAGTATTTTTAATACAAACCCAATGATACAAATTACGTACAACATAATCAAGATTTTGTTACTCAACTTTTGGATCAAAGTTCGTCTTAGAATACGTGTGAGCCTTATTCATCAAAACGGAGGTTCTATGCACACCATTTTCGTATAAAAAGTTAGTCAAACTTTAAAAAAATGTTTAAGTTCTTATTCGCGTACCACTTAGATGCTTAGATATAGTTCTGTTGATTGCGCTAACACTTCAGTTGGTCCACACTCCACGCTATTCTATCTTCTCCTCCAAGAGACCAAGACCCTATTCACGTGTGGGCTATTTAGGTCCAAAATACGAGGAAGGTGCGAAGCAAAGCTTGACGATCGACCACTCTCGAGATAGCATATATGGAGAACTCTCTAACACCATAGCAATAGTTTCATTTTTTTATGTGAGAGAACCACACCAGAAGTGTGGAAGAAAGAGATAGATGGAGCTCAATAAGAGTACTTATGGTGAAAGTAACATGGGTAGTAACACAGAAGTACATACAATGCCACCTAAGTATTTTGGTGATATGATATGTCATTAAATAAGGAAAGACACTATGAAAGAAAAGATAAGTGTACAACCCAATAAACATTTTATGCATATTGTGTTGTCGTCTAGCATTGACTCCCCTCATTCCCCTTCCACGCCCGCAATGAACCGTTTAGCTTACACATATATCACAACAAATATGATTTCCATGCTCATCCAATCGTTTCAATGTTATCCAGACATGTGGATCCATCCAGAAACTCAATTCGGCTCCCAGGTGCGTATGATCCCTCTATCATAAAAACATATTTTCAAGTGTTAAAAAATTTTGACAAAAAAATTTACATGTACATCTCCATAATATATGTGTATTCGTCAAGTTTCACGAAAAAATGATATTTTTTGTAGTCTAAACGAAAAAGAGAAAATTTATCTTGTGACAAGTCTTTGTTTTAGCACCGAATTTTGTCTTTTTTACACACGCCACATGACATGTCGATTTTTCGTGAAACGACTTTGTGAGTGCGTAGCACATGAAGATGTACGTGCGAAATTTTTGTTTCAATTTTTTTGACATTTTAAAATATGTCTAACATGTATTTCAATATAAAGGGAGCATACGCTCCCATGTGCCAAAACATCACTCCCGGATCCATCTTGTAAGTTTAGGAATAGGATAAAAGTTATCACAATAACACTAAATTGTTAATATAACATAAATAAATAAATAAATATGATAAGATTGTTGTAAGATCAAAGCTAGAGTATAAAATTGTAATAACCGAAAATAATATAATTAGACGACCGACTTACAACTTCATTGTTTTTCACATTTGTACTGAGTGTATCAACTTGATGGATCTAAAGGGCCAAACTAGAAACATAATACGGTTGGTTACACATGATTTGTTCAAGGCACAGTTAAACGGTTGAACAGTGGGAGTAAGAACGTATCTAGCGATCTCATGGCTTATGGTGCTATCGCATTCCTAAGAGCATGTACGATGGGGTGATGTCAGTCTTTCCTTACACTTGACACGTCTGATTTTTGCTGATTCGGAGGATAGAGAAGGAAGAAAATGATCTCTTATGAAATAAAAGAAGGTTATTTGCCCATTGTACCATTTATCTTCTCTTAGCCACATAACTTTTTACTAAAAATAATTAATTTTTATTTATTGCTAGGGATGACAATAAGAGATAATACATTGTACCCTTTATAATTACCGTATTCTCTAGATGATTCATAATTTTTAAATATGTAAATCAAATTTGTAATTGAAATTTGAAATGTGATAGATATTTTATCTTGAACCTTTTTTTACAACAAGATGGTTAATGCTTATGTGGCTTGGCTTGGAAGCATCGTAGCACGCCCATAGGCTATCTGAACAATGGATCGAACCTGGCTGTTCAAGAGCTCATCGGACGGCTCATAAACCGCTCAAGTAGACTGCAAGTGCGCTACCTCAAGGGTTTGAACGCACAGCCAGACTGCAAAATTCAATGGAGGCGCGAGCGCCGCCTCCCGAGAGCATCTCCCGCCACCGTAAGCAGCTCCACGCCCACCTTCTCCGCTGCGGCTACCCCTTCCCGCCCGCGGACTGCCCCGAGCCCGACCGTGCCTACCTCTCCGTTCTGCGCGCCGCTGTCGCCGCTCCAGTCCTCGCGCTCACCGCCAGCGTCTGCCTCCGCCGCGCCGGCCTGCCCGTGCCGGGACGCCGCGCGTTCCCTGCGCTGCTGCGCGCCGCCGCCCGAACGCGCTGCGCCGGCTCCGTGGGGAGCGTACACGGCCTCGTAGTACGTGTTGGGGTCGAGGACGATGGATTCGTCGGGACCGCGCTGGTGGGAGCATACGCGGCGTGCCGGCGGGTGGGCGACGCCCGCAGGGTGTTCGAAGGAATGTGGGATCGGGATATTGTTGCCTGGGGCGTCATGCTTGACAGGTATTGCGCATGATCCCGTTTTTGTGACAATTGTTTACTGCAATCTGGGTACTCGATCGGGTAATAGTTTGTCTAGCATTGTATCTCATGCCATTTTATTCGGTTTGGCACAAGTCGAGTTTTCACACCAAGAACTTAGTCAATAAATGCTTATTTTCGGAGAAAGGTCCTACGTATTTATTTGTTCTCAGGTTGGAACCATAGTTCAGCACTGCGAGTCACATCTCAAGATCCTGTCGACAGAAAAGTTTTTCATATAAGGAATCTGTTGGATAAAAATTTAGCCATATCTGTTCGTAATTGGCATTTATACGCTACTCAGATATAGTTACCAAAGTCATCTTTAGTTTTTTTTCTTAGTTTCTAGTAACATAACTTGATATGTTTCAGAGGAATGCAACTAGGTGACCTTTGAAAGGGTATAATTTAGCAGCTGCTGATTGCTCATACGATCTGTTTGGAAAGATGGAAATTGACGGATCCCAATATGTTTATCCAACATATCTGTGTTCAGGGACTTTAGGTGCTTGCGGCAACAATATTAACTGAAGTAGCTCTGAAAAATAATATTCCTTTTTTTGTTGATTTGCATTTGCATTTGTCACTATAACTATGATATTCCTGTCTAATATGTACCAGCAGTTATTTTCAGATTCAAGATTACAAAGAAGCTTTTCTTCTACTCAATAAGATGAAAAGATCAAGAGTTGTGCCTGACCAAGTCATCCTTGCTACTTTTCTATCAACCTGTGGTCATACACGGAATTTAAGATCCGGAAAAATCATCCACACATATATACTTGTCTCAGGTATTTTTATTGATGCCCGCCTCAGTAGTGCTCTCATAAACATGTATGCTACTTGTGCGGAAATGGAGATGGCCAAGAAGCTATACAATGGGATGCAAAGGAAGGACTTGGTATCATCAACTGCTATGGTCTGTGGATATGCCAAGAATGGAAAAATTGAGGCTGCCCGCTCCATATTCAATGGTATGCCAGACAAAGATGTGGTTTCTTGGAGTGCTATGATATCAGTATATGCTGAAAGTAACCAACCTAGTGAAGCTTTGTACATGTTCAAAGATATGCAAGAGTGTGGTGTCAGTCCTGATGAAATTACCATATTGAGTGTCATATCTGCATGTGCTAATATCGGCTCCCTTGACAAAGCCAGATGGATCCATTCTTTTGTTGTGAATCATGGCTTTTGTAAGATATTGTCCATTTGCAATGCTCTTATTGACATGTTCTCAAAATGTGGGAGCTTGGCACTTGCCTTGAACATGTTCAATGCAATGCCTCGAAAAAATGTTATCACCTGGACAAGTATGATTGCTGCATTTGCTACACACGGTGATGGAAGATCCGCCTTAAACCTTTTTGGGCGGATGAAAAGTGAAGGGATTGAACCCAATGCCGTGACATTTCTATGTTTGTTGTCTGCTTGTTGCCATGCTGGTTTAGTTGATGAAGGCCGTTCCTTGTTCAAATGTATGATCCGGGAATATAGGATTGAACCCAAGCATGAACATTATGGCTGTATGGTGGATCTTATGGCAAAGTCTAAACTTCTACAAGAAGCGGTTGACCTCATAGAGTCAATGCACATAATACCTAATGTGGCTGTTTGGGGATCTCTGTTATCAGCCTGCTGGATGCATGATGACCTTGAGCTTGGGGCATTTGCTGCAAAGAAAATTTTGGAGTTGGATCCCAATCATGATGGTGCACACGTGATTTTATCGAAGATACACGCAAAATCTGATAACTGGAACAGTGCTCGAGAGGCGAGGGGAGTAATGAGAGTCCATGGGGTTTCGAAAGAAACAGGCTGCAGTTGGGTGTAGCTGCATGGTGCTTTCCACAGTTTGGGAGCCAGGGGTGAGAAACATTGGAAAATTGTAGGATCCTTCTATAACTTGGTGGTATAGTTCCAAATTGAAAACTCATGGTTGTGCTGCTCAGGGAGAAGCTCCCCCCTTTATGTTGGCCTGATCAATTCCTCAAAGGGGATCTTCATTTTGCATATATACATACAGACCTGAGGTAATTGTGAGGAACACCACTATGAATTTCATTGTATTCTGAACTCTGTCACAATTTTAGTTGCGCAATGATTTTTATCATGATTCTTCACAGGAATCATCTTACTGAGGAAATGGACAACAATGATCTCATTCTTATGGCTGCATCATTTGTAGATATTTGGTTTTAATCAAGCTGAGCAGCAAGGTAGCAGGCTAATTTGCATTTATCATAAAAGAATGCTATGCATCCCCCTTTTTTTTGCTAAGTGAAGATTTTTCAGGGCTTTGAGAGATGCTAATACAGAACATGCCATCTTGTTTTCCTCATATTATGTATTGAGATGAGATGATGGTGTGGTTCTTATCTTAGGTTATAAGTTTTCTTTGTCAGACCAAAGATAATTTAGTATGCACTAGAGCCTTAACTTTAAGCTGTGTCATTGGTACTGGGTCTTTCAATTCTGTGAACTGCCAAAACCTTTCTTCAAGACTTTAAATCTAGTGGCGTGCGTATTTCACGGGGCAGCAGTGGTGAGCCAAAATTCCATAGCTCTCCACCATGATAATCCATTTCACAGAATCATGTATTTACTTTTATGTTAAGTTCAATATATGTACATGCAAATGCAATGCATACAAAAAAAATAGATGTGTATGTGTTGAGAATTACTTCAGTAATTTGAGGAAAACATTTGGTTAAATTATGTTCTGATGATATCTTTGTGCACATGCAATCTGAAGATAGTCAAATTACTTCAGTAATACGAGGAAAACATTTGATTAAATTATGTTCTGGTGATATAGTTCTGCACATGCAATCTGAAGATACTTGACTGAAGATACTTGTTTTTGGTCTTCTTATGCATGCCCTTAGACATAGGCAAGTGTGGAGTTGCAGTGTGTATGCATGCATGAAACGTGAAGGTCCTGAACATAATGGTGTGGCATTTGTTGGTCTGCTGCATGCTTGCTGCCGATCTGGTTGAGTTGTTGAAGGATGTTTCTTGTTTGGAAGTACGGTTGAGGAACATAGGATAGAACCCAAACGTGAGCATTATGGTTGTACGGTGAATATTTTGGGGAGGATTAAACTTCTTCAAGAAGCAGCCGTTTGGGAATATTCTGTTAGCCACCTGCTGGATGCATGGTGATCTTGGGCTCGATGCATTTTTGTCGTAAAGAAATTTTGAGTTGGATCCTAATCATGATGGAGCCACAAGTGCTTCGAATCAAACATACTGTACACTCAAAACCTGGTAACTATAGTGATGCTCAGAAGGTGAGGGAGTAAAGGAAGTCCATGGGGTTCGGATAGAAACAGGTTGTAGTTTGATGGAGCTAAATGGTCCTGTTCACAAGTAAGGTGGAGGTGAGAAATATGCGGAAATTGATGACTTCTGAGTTTGAACGGTGTGAGTTTATAAAAGAGATGCTACTTTGTTGAATTGCTGAAGTGCCATATTCTGTTTAGCCACATAGGGAGGTGCATGTGTGCCTGAGGTATCAGGACTAGGCGAGTAAGCTGAAGACAATTCAGAGTTTTCTTACTTGGTTTTGTAATTTTGTCACTTTATGCAAACAAGAGTAAAAATAGTGTACCTAGAACAGAGATATAATCTAGTACTGTGAGCTGAGAGTAACGACGCATCAAAGTAAAGACATGATTCTCAGAAAAGTTGTACTCTGTGTAGTATGAGAAAAATACCTTGATTATGTTCTAATCATATCTTAGAAATACATGGTTGATATAGGCGTCGTATCCTATGAATCCGGTTGTTTCGTGTATCCATGCATCCGAATAGTTTGTGGCGTCCGATCTAAATCCTGCGTGGCTGCTCAACATTATGCAATTTTGCAATAAAACGCCCGCCTCTAGCCTGTTGTTATGCAAATTAACCCTGTAACACATTGAAACCTCACAACCTGAACCCCCGGTCTTATCCCTTAACATGATGCGTGCGGCGGCAACGGCGGCGAGGAGCTCGGCACCGAGTCTGCGGCATGCGGCCCCTAAAGAAAATCCATCGGCCCCGCCGTCGCCGGAACAGAGATCCCCTTCGATGGCCTCGACATGATCTCCCGTGCTGTATCCAGGCCTGTGGCCGCCTCCGCGCTGATCCTCCTCTCACCGGTCACTGATGCCGAGGCCGCCGGCTTTCGCAGCCAACACACCATCGGCACGAGGTGTCCCTGCGATCTACTCTTGAAGACGCCCACCTGGTGCAGACTGGCTGCAGGGGACACCCTTGCAGAGCAAAAAGAATTGCTCGGGAAATTGGCCTGCTACAGATTTAAGTTTTCTGTTCTTGTTTATAGTACGATCTGTACTTGCAGATTGGCCTCATTCAGAGAACTGTTTCACTACTTTTGTCGGTTCTTGTTTATAGTACGATCTGTAGCTTAGTTTAGAATGTGAATGTACATAGTTGGTGAACATTTTATTTTCAGAAAGAAGTGAGTGTAAATTGTTGTGAATGGAAATTTGAGAAATAAATAATTTCTTATTTCTATGCTCATATTTGCAATTTGAGGTGTTCTTGGGTAACTTAATAACTGAATCAAGCCATATATGGTGTTCTTGGGTAACTCAATAATTGAATCAGGCCATATATGTTCTGATGTGTTAACCAATAATAGTTGCACTTGAATATGAGAAAACAGCTACTGGTTGCGGCATGTCCTTCGTCACCCCTGCCGTGATGGTGAAGTCGGAGCTGCGAGGCGACTTGTGGCAACGATGCCACTTGATTGGTGCTTGCGTCGGTGCAAGGCGTGCAACTTTCTCCTTTGAAGGTCACGGTTGAAGTCGGAGCTGCCTCCTCCTCGACGTGCTTGGGGGTCGACTGTTTGGCATAGGCTCACATTGGCTCCAGTGTCGTTCGCGGCGAGGGTCTCGGTGGCGGTCGTTTAAGGTGAAGTCGGAATCGCTGGCTCGTGGAGGAGTGACGACGATGACGCTCGATGACATCCTCATCGATGGCTTTTCTTCTCGATGGCGTGTGTGTTCCGTGTGGGTGGCCAGGTTGGCCGGGGTGTCTAGTGTGTGTTGTTGGTTTTTGCCCAATTTTCTCCTAAAAATTGGGCACTTTCTTCTTAATTAATGGATGAGGCAAAGCTTTTGCCTCCGTTTCAAAAAAAAAAGTAATTTAGAGTCCCAATTACTTACCATACAATATAGTATAACTCCTACTTTTGCAAGGAACACACCATATTAAGATTCAAACTTGATATCATAAAACTCAAAACTAAAATGAGCTCAAAACTGTTCTTTTTTTTGACAATCAATACCACATATATTCATAGCAACAAATAGTACATGGTAGAGATACATAAACTGACTCCAACGATTACAAAATAAAGTCTAAAAGATAGTAACAAATCTTCGAGGTCTTCAATTTCTTTCTTCTTCCAGAACACAATCTTGTACTCTTCTGAAGGCAGCCAAATATAGATACCGAACCATAGACCTGTAGATACCGACGAAAGTTCTCCCATAATTTTTTGTGCCGCAATGCCAAGGCTGCGTGCACGCACGCAACCATTAAAGCAGTCATACAACATCGGCAAGAGTACCAACACCAGTATATCAGGGAATAATAACCGACTAGCTTTGTCGTCGTCGATGGAGAGCCGAGAGTACGAATCACCATTGTCGAGGACGTAGCAGCCGGGACAAAAACTGCGAGGATAATCCTCCTCGCAGCAACAACGACAAAAGATCCAAAATCGATCTGGCGAAGCAAGATCCGAAGACCCATACCTAGAAAATTGTGATTGTTCAACACCACCATTGACGCCGGGAAGAAGATCTCGTCGCCGAACGAAAGGCCGAAGATCACTTATTGCAGACGATGCCATCTCCATTGAGGGGAAACCAACAAGAAGGCGGCTACCAAAATCCTAACATAATCTAATGAAAACAATACTTTTATTCGAAACTCCACGCATAGATCGGGTTCCCCACTCCTCCTGACGCCGGCGAAGCCGACCGAAGGAGGGGGAACCAATCTATGGAGGAGGATGAACTGGAGGTGGCTAGGGTTGAGGCGGCGGCTGAGAGGAGAGATGCGATCTGGGGTTTAGCTCAAAACTGTTCTTTATTGTTCACTGTGGTGAATTCTAAGACTAAGTAAGGCCCTGTTCGTCTGGCATGAAAATTATTTCAGTTTAGTTACCAATGAAAAGTTAAACTGCAGGATTTTGTGTCGACATAATGATACTTCGCTTCACCATTTTCTTAGTAGATGCTATATATTCTTTCACATGTGTGAACCGCTTGTTGTATCATCATACATTCATACATTGTCCATTCAGTTCCCTATTTAATAATCATAAACTGAATCTGCTGTATATGCCTGAAATAGGGCACATAGATCAGTCATTGTTTAGCCTGATACTATTGACTGACTCTTTTATAGTAAGATCACGCCAGAAAACCTCACATTGCAAGTACATGATAAGCAATTGTTTCTTTCTGAAATTTCCATTCATAACAACCAGAACTTACACTCGGTACATTCAGATTGTAAACTTCAGCTACACCCACACCCAACAAAGAGCAAATGAAATCGATTAGCTTCTGAGGAGGCTAATCTACAAGTTTTAGTTACATACATTAAACATCAACAAAATATTCAGAGTCTGTAGGAGGCGACCAAGTTCCCGAGGTAGCCTCGTTGCTCTGCAAGGCGGTTGCATCCCACGCGAGTCTGTAACAGCCTACGTCGACATAAGTAGTCGGGAGGGGCACCCACAGGACGAGCACGTAGGGGACGCCGGGGGCGCGGATGCTGCGGACAGTGGCGGCCTTGGCATCATGGACCATCGAGGAGGAAGTGCACGGAGGCGGCAGGAGAAAAAGCACGCAGATCGCGCCGAGGCCGCCCATTGACAACTCGCTTCCATCGACGCCGAGTACTATGGATTTTATTGGGGATTCAGAGCTCATCGCCGCCACCGTTGGGAGAACTACCTCGCGTGTTGTTTAGGCATAGGTGACCGGGTGTGACCTGATTCAGGTTGAAGCGTTTTGATGTTTAGGGGTTACTTTGCAAAAATATTTGGCTGGACGCGGGCGGTTAGATGTAAAACTGCATAGGATTGCGACCGCGCGCACAGTTTCGATCGGATGGTAGAGAAACTTTGGATGCAGGAGTGCATGAAGGCGACGGATTCATAGGATACGACGCCGTCGTATCCTATGAATCCGGTTGTTTCGTGTATCCATGCATCCGAATAGTTTGTGGCGTCCGATCTAAATCCTGCGTGGCTGCTCAACATTATGCAATTTTGCAATAAAACGCCCGCCTCTAGCCTGTTGTTATGCAAATTAACCCTGTAACACATTGAAACCTCACAACCTGAACCCCCGGTCTTATCCCTTAACATGATGCGTGCGGCGGCAACGGCGGCGAGGAGCTCGGCACCGAGTCTGCGGCATGCGGCCCCTAAAGAAAATCCATCGGCCCCGCCGTCGCCGGAACAGAGATCCCCTTCGATGGCCTCGACATGATCTCCCGTGCTGTATCCAGGCCTGTGGCCGCCTCCGCGCTGATCCTCCTCTCACCGGTCACTGATGCCGAGGCCGCCGGCTTTCGCAGCCAACACACCATCGGCACGAGGTGTCCCTGCGATCTACTCTTGAAGACGCCCACCTGGTGCAGACTGGCTGCAGGGGACACCCTTGCAGAGCAAAAAGAATTGCTCGGGAAATTGGCCTGCTACAGATTTAAGTTTTCTGTTCTTGTTTATAGTACGATCTGTACTTGCAGATTGGCCTCATTCAGAGAACTGTTTCACTACTTTTGTCGGTTCTTGTTTATAGTACGATCTGTAGCTTAGTTTAGAATGTGAATGTACATAGTTGGTGAACATTTTATTTTCAGAAAGAAGTGAGTGTAAATTGTTGTGAATGGAAATTTGAGAAATAAATAATTTCTTATTTCTATGCTCATATTTGCAATTTGAGGTGTTCTTGGGTAACTTAATAACTGAATCAAGCCATATATGGTGTTCTTGGGTAACTCAATAATTGAATCAGGCCATATATGTTCTGATGTGTTAACCAATAATAGTTGCACTTGAATATGAGAAAACAGCTACTGGTTGCGGCATGTCCTTCGTCACCCCTGCCGTGATGGTGAAGTCGGAGCTGCGAGGCGACTTGTGGCAACGATGCCACTTGATTGGTGCTTGCGTCGGTGCAAGGCGTGCAACTTTCTCCTTTGAAGGTCACGGTTGAAGTCGGAGCTGCCTCCTCCTCGACGTGCTTGGGGGTCGACTGTTTGGCATAGGCTCACATTGGCTCCAGTGTCGTTCGCGGCGAGGGTCTCGGTGGCGGTCGTTTAAGGTGAAGTCGGAATCGCTGGCTCGTGGAGGAGTGACGACGATGACGCTCGATGACATCCTCATCGATGGCTTTTCTTCTCGATGGCGTGTGTGTTCCGTGTGGGTGGCCAGGTTGGCCGGGGTGTCTAGTGTGTGTTGTTGGTTTTTGCCCAATTTTCTCCTAAAAATTGGGCACTTTCTTCTTAATTAATGGATGAGGCAAAGCTTTTGCCTCCGTTTCAAAAAAAAAAGTAATTTAGAGTCCCAATTACTTACCATACAATATAGTATAACTCCTACTTTTGCAAGGAACACACCATATTAAGATTCAAACTTGATATCATAAAACTCAAAACTAAAATGAGCTCAAAACTGTTCTTTTTTTTGACAATCAATACCACATATATTCATAGCAACAAATAGTACATGGTAGAGATACATAAACTGACTCCAACGATTACAAAATAAAGTCTAAAAGATAGTAACAAATCTTCGAGGTCTTCAATTTCTTTCTTCTTCCAGAACACAATCTTGTACTCTTCTGAAGGCAGCCAAATATAGATACCGAACCATAGACCTGTAGATACCGACGAAAGTTCTCCCATAATTTTTTGTGCCGCAATGCCAAGGCTGCGTGCACGCACGCAACCATTAAAGCAGTCATACAACATCGGCAAGAGTACCAACACCAGTATATCAGGGAATAATAACCGACTAGCTTTGTCGTCGTCGATGGAGAGCCGAGAGTACGAATCACCATTGTCGAGGACGTAGCAGCCGGGACAAAAACTGCGAGGATAATCCTCCTCGCAGCAACAACGACAAAAGATCCAAAATCGATCTGGCGAAGCAAGATCCGAAGACCCATACCTAGAAAATTGTGATTGTTCAACACCACCATTGACGCCGGGAAGAAGATCTCGTCGCCGAACGAAAGGCCGAAGATCACTTATTGCAGACGATGCCATCTCTATTGAGGGGAAACCAACAAGAAGGCGGCTACCAAAATCCTAACATAATCTAATGAAAACAATACTTTTATCGAAACTCCACGCATAGATCGGGTTCCCCACTCCTCCCGACGCCGGCGAAGCCGACCGGAGGAGGGGGAACCAATCTATGGAGGAGGATGAACTGGAGGTGGCTAGGGTTGAGGCGGCGGCTGAGAGGAGAGATGCGATCTGGGGTTTAGCTCAAAACTGTTCTTTATTGTTCACTGTGGTGAATTCTAAGACTAAGTAAGGCCCTGTTCGTCTGGCATGAAAATTATTTCAGTTTAGTTACCAATGAAAAGTTAAACTGCAGGATTTTGTGTCGACATAATGATACTTCGCTTCACCATTTTCTTAGTAGATGCTATATATTCTTTCACATGTGTGAACCGCTTGTTGTATCATCATACATTCATACATTGTCCATTCAGTTCCCTATTTAATAATCATAAACTGAATCTGCTGTATATGCCTGAAATAGGGCACATAGATCAGTCATTGTTTAGCCTGATACTATTGACTGACTCTTTTATAGTAAGATCACGCCAGAAAACCTCACATTGCAAGTACATGATAAGCAATTGTTTCTTTCTGAAATTTCCATTCATAACAACCAGAACTTACACTCGGTACATTCAGATTGTAAACTTCAGCTACACCCACACCCAACAAAGAGCAAATGAAATCGATTAGCTTCTGAGGAGGCTAATCTACAAGTTTTAGTTACATACATTAAACATCAACAAAATATTCAGAGTCTGTAGGAGGCGACCAAGTTCCCGAGGTAGCCTCGTTGCTCTGCAAGGCGGTTGCATCCCACGCGAGTCTGTAACAGCCTACGTCGACATAAGTAGTCGGGAGGGGCACCCACAGGACGAGCACGTAGGGGACGCCGGGGGCGCGGATGCTGCGGACAGTGGCGGCCTTGGCATCATGGACCATCGAGGAGGAAGTGCACGGAGGCGGCAGGAGAAAAAGCACGCAGATCGCGCCGAGGCCGCCCATTGACAACTCGCTTCCATCGACGCCGAGTACTATGGATTTTATTGGGGATTCAGAGCTCATCGCCGCCACCGTTGGGAGAACTACCTCGCGTGTTGTTTAGGCATAGGTGACCGGGTGTGACCTGATTCAGGTTGAAGCGTTTTGATGTTTAGGGGTTACTTTGCAAAATATTTGGCTGGACGCGGGCGGTTAGATGTAAAACTGCATAGGATTGCGACCGCGCGCACAGTTTCGATCGGATGGTAGAGAAACTTTGGATGCAGGAGTGCATGAAGGCGACGGATTCATAGGATACGACGCCGTCGTATCCTATGAATCCGGTTGTTTCGTGTATCCATGCATCCGAATAGTTTGTGGCGTCCGATCTAAATCCTGCGTGGCTGCTCAACATTATGCAATTTTGCAATAAAACGCCCGCCTCTAGCCTGTTGTTATGCAAATTAACCCTGTAACACATTGAAACCTCACAACCTGAACCCCCGGTCTTATCCCTTAACATGATGCGTGCGGCGGCAACGGCGGCGAGGAGCTCGGCACCGAGTCTGCGGCATGCGGCCCCTAAAGAAAATCCATCGGCCCCGCCGTCGCCGGAACAGAGATCCCCTTCGATGGCCTCGACATGATCTCCCGTGCTGTATCCAGGCCTGTGGCCGCCTCCGCGCTGATCCTCCTCTCACCGGTCACTGATGCCGAGGCCGCCGGCTTTCGCAGCCAACACACCATCGGCACGAGGTGTCCCTGCGATCTACTCTTGAAGACGCCCACCTGGTGCAGACTGGCTGCAGGGGACACCCTTGCAGAGCAAAAAGAATTGCTCGGGAAATTGGCCTGCTACAGATTTAAGTTTTCTGTTCTTGTTTATAGTACGATCTGTACTTGCAGATTGGCCTCATTCAGAGAACTGTTTCACTACTTTTGTCGGTTCTTGTTTATAGTACGATCTGTAGCTTAGTTTAGAATGTGAATGTACATAGTTGGTGAACATTTTATTTTCAGAAAGAAGTGAGTGTAAATTGTTGTGAATGGAAATTTGAGAAATAAATAATTTCTTATTTCTATGCTCATATTTGCAATTTGAGGTGTTCTTGGGTAACTTAATAACTGAATCAAGCCATATATGGTGTTCTTGGGTAACTCAATAATTGAATCAGGCCATATATGTTCTGATGTGTTAACCAATAATAGTTGCACTTGAATATGAGAAAACAGCTACTGGTTGCGGCATGTCCTTCGTCACCCCTGCCGTGATGGTGAAGTCGGAGCTGCGAGGCGACTTGTGGCAACGATGCCACTTGATTGGTGCTTGCGTCGGTGCAAGGCGTGCAACTTTCTCCTTTGAAGGTCACGGTTGAAGTCGGAGCTGCCTCCTCCTCGACGTGCTTGGGGGTCGACTGTTTGGCATAGGCTCACATTGGCTCCAGTGTCGTTCGCGGCGAGGGTCTCGGTGGCGGTCGTTTAAGGTGAAGTCGGAATCGCTGGCTCGTGGAGGAGTGACGACGATGACGCTCGATGACATCCTCATCGATGGCTTTTCTTCTCGATGGCGTGTGTGTTCCGTGTGGGTGGCCAGGTTGGCCGGGGTGTCTAGTGTGTGTTGTTGGTTTTTGCCCAATTTTCTCCTAAAAATTGGGCACTTTCTTCTTAATTAATGGATGAGGCAAAGCTTTTGCCTCCGTTTCAAAAAAAAAAGTAATTTAGAGTCCCAATTACTTACCATACAATATAGTATAACTCCTACTTTTGCAAGGAACACACCATATTAAGATTCAAACTTGATATCATAAAACTCAAAACTAAAATGAGCTCAAAACTGTTCTTTTTTTGACAATCAATACCACATATATTCATAGCAACAAATAGTACATGGTAGAGATACATAAACTGACTCCAACGATTACAAAATAAAGTCTAAAAGATAGTAACAAATCTTCGAGGTCTTCAATTTCTTTCTTCTTCCAGAACACAATCTTGTACTCTTCTGAAGGCAGCCAAATATAGATACCGAACCATAGACCTGTAGATACCGACGAAAGTTCTCCCATAATTTTTTGTGCCGCAATGCCAAGGCTGCGTGCACGCACGCAACCATTAAAGCAGTCATACAACATCGGCAAGAGTACCAACACCAGTATATCAGGGAATAATAACCGACTAGCTTTGTCGTCGTCGATGGAGAGCCGAGAGTACGAATCACCATTGTCGAGGACGTAGCAGCCGGGACAAAAACTGCGAGGATAATCCTCCTCGCAGCAACAACGACAAAAGATCCAAAATCGATCTGGCGAAGCAAGATCCGAAGACCCATACCTAGAAAATTGTGATTGTTCAACACCACCATTGACGCCGGGAAGAAGATCTCGTCGCCGAACGAAAGGCCGAAGATCACTTATTGCAGACGATGCCATCTCTATTGAGGGGAAACCAACAAGAAGGCGGCTACCAAAATCCTAACATAACCTAATGAAAACAATACTTTTATCGAAACTCCACGCATAGATCGGGTTCCCCACTCCTCCCGACGCCGGCGAAGCCGACCGAAGGAGGGGGAACCAATCTATGGAGGAGGATGAACTGGAGGTGGCTAGGGTTGAGGCGGCGGCTGAGAGGAGAGATGCGATCTGGGGTTTAGCTCAAAACTGTTCTTTATTGTTCACTGTGGTGAATTCTAAGACTAAGTAAGGCCCTGTTCGTCTGGCATGAAAATTATTTCAGTTTAGTTACCAATGAAAAGTTAAACTGCAGGATTTTGTGTCGACATAATGATACTTCGCTTCACCATTTTCTTAGTAGATGCTATATATTCTTTCACATGTGTGAACCGCTTGTTGTATCATCATACATTCATACATTGTCCATTCAGTTCCCTATTTAATAATCATAAACTGAATCTGCTGTATATGCCTGAAATAGGGCACATAGATCAGTCATTGTTTAGCCTGATACTATTGACTGACTCTTTTATAGTAAGATCACGCCAGAAAACCTCACATTGCAAGTACATGATAAGCAATTGTTTCTTTCTGAAATTTCCATTCATAACAACCAGAACTTACACTCGGTACATTCAGATTGTAAACTTCAGCTACACCCACACCCAACAAAGAGCAAATGAAATCGATTAGCTTCTGAGGAGGCTAATCTACAAGTTTTAGTTACATACATTAAACATCAACAAAATATTCAGAGTCTGTAGGAGGCGACCAAGTTCCCGAGGTAGCCTCGTTGCTCTGCAAGGCGGTTGCATCCCACGCGAGTCTGTAACAGCCTACGTCGACATAAGTAGTCGGGAGGGGCACCCACAGGACGAGCACGTAGGGGACGCCGGGGGCGCGGATGCTGCGGACAGTGGCGGCCTTGGCATCATGGACCATCGAGGAGGAAGTGCACGGAGGCGGCGGGAGAAAAAGCACGCAGATCGCGCCGAGGCCGCCCATTGACAACTCGCTTCCATCGACGCCGAGTACTATGGATTTTATTGGGGATTCAGAGCTCATCGCCGCCACCGTTGGGAGAACTACCTCGCGTGTTGTTTAGGCATAGGTGACCGGGTGTGACCTGATTCAGGTTGAAGCGTTTTGATGTTTAGGGGTTACTTTGCAAAATATTTGGCTGGACGCGGGCGGTTAGATGTAAAATTGCATAGGATTGCGACCGCGCGCACAGTTTCGATCGGATGGTAGAGAAACTTTGGATGCAGGAGTGCATGAAGGCGACGGATTCATAGGATACGACGCCGTTGATATATGTTCGGACGTCACATCTTGTGTATAGATACATCAGAATTTACGACAACTAATATGAAACGGAGACGCAAGCATAAGACAAAATTTAGGTCTAGAGTTTTGCAAGTAAAACAATTTCACCATTACACGCAGCATACTTCACAGGATTAATTTGATTTTCATGTGAGATCGTAGCGCATCACGGGCTTGGCTCCACGTCCTAACTTCATGCCACGGCCGCGACCATGCCAGCAGAGACGGCGAAGAACATGACGGCCATCTCTACCGATGAATCACGACCACCAAGTGAGGTTGGCGGCGGCGGTGGGGGCAAGTCGGTGTTGGCGCGGCTAGCAGGAGACGGCCGTGGTGGCTCTACTGACGCAGCTGCATTATCAAATCGAAGCACTCTGATCAGATACCAATCGTATGCAAGCGCGTCCATCGATCTAGCTCGGTGTCAATGTTTCGGCAGTTACCTGAAGCCGGCGCTGGCGACGGCGACGATGCCTCGGGAGACGACGCCGGATCGTAGGGAGGAAGTTGCAGGTCTGGCACTGCAAGATCCATTGATCGGTCAGAGAAAAAAAACCAATCACGACGTACATGCGTAGTAAGGTAGAGTTGGATCGTTCATGCGAGGCAACTAGCTAGTATATGCATGGAGACTACTTACTGCCGCAGAGTTCGATGGGCGGCTGGACCTGGCCGCAGCTGGTGGGGATCTCGAGTGCGTGGGTGACGTTGACGTCGTAGCCGGTGGACTGGCCGTAGACGCCGTTGGCGATGTAGCAGAGGCAGAACGGGTCGGTGTTGAAGACGGCACCGTACGCGTCGCAGCACGCGGGCGAGGCCGCCGGCGCTCCCTCGAACATGAACCCGTGGCACGCCTGAAGGCCGCCCAGCATGTCCCGGCAGGAGTCGTCAGCCGCCGACGCCGAGTAGACGAGCGCCACCGCGGCGAGGACGAGGAGGAGAGCGAGCTTGGGAGACGCCATATGCAAGTTGATGTTTCGTGGATCTAGCTAGGTTTTCTTATCAGGTATGCATGGGGGTGCACCTGTTCTTTTTATATAGGGCGCAGTGTCGGCAGGATGGAGAGATCAACCAACTTAGCGTATGTATTTGAACGGGAGACATTGCGTCGTGCAAGGAACGGACAAGTTAATTAGGAGTTGTGCCGGGAAAATTTACTAGTCTTGTCTCCTGTGCTTACCAGGAGCTTGAGGATTAAACGATTCTTTTTTTTTTAAAATAGATTAAACGATTCTTCTACGGGTAAAATTTGTTTTGATTGCCTAGCTTGTATCTAATATGGACACGTATAGTATGGAGTATATATACCTGTACAAGAGGAGTACTGACTGTGTATTCTCATGTACTTCATCTCTATGCTATTCAACATACTCCCTTTGTTTATAAACGGATGTCGGAGATTTGTCTAAATTTAGGTGCATCTATGCACTAAAGAATGTCTAGATACATCTAAATTTAAACGAGTTTATGACATATTTTTACTTCGCACGTCCCTACAAAGTGCATAAAAGGAAATTCATGAATCTCGTTTTTGCTATCTCCATCTTAAATTAATGGGCAAAGCTGAGCGTCCCCCGGGGGATCTAACTCCCCGATCCTCCGCCTCTAGAGCCGTCCGATTGAGGATCCTCAACCGCTGGATGGCCAACTCGTCCGTCCCGTGTTGTCTCCTCTACCTTATCCCACACCTTTCTCCTCCAACCGTTCACACATGAAGCCGAGGCGCAGGCGAGCACGCATCCACGGATCCACCAGATAGCAATATAGCATCGGCGACGAAGCTCCTCGCAGCAGCGACGCGCGTCGGCGGTCGCCCATCCACGTCGGCGGCAATCTCCCAGCAGCCCGTCTCCCGTAGCAATGCCTTGCAGCAAAATGCTGAAGCAGAAATCATAGAGTAATCCCCTCACGCACGAGGAGCCCGGCCGTTAGCTGGCGTCAATGAACGGCTTGCAGCAGCGATGTCGCCGACGGCGAGCTTGCAGCTCCGACGGCGCAGCAATTGTGGCAAGGGTTTGTAGCAAATCCGCCGGCGGCTGTTTGGAGTAGCAACTCCGGCGGCGCTTGCAGCTCCGTCGATGCTGCCTGTAGCAACGGCAGCCCTGGTTTGTAGCAACCGCGTCGGCCGCTTGCAGCAGCGCGCGGTGGCGCTGGGAGCACCCTTGCCGCTGGGAGGACCGCCTTGCCTTTGTAGCAGCGTCACTGTGCTGTGGTAGCAACACGCCTTGCCGCTGGCAGCAAAACGCGTCGCCCCTGGTAGCATTGACCTTCTCCGCCGCCCTTCCGTTGAAGCGCCCCATCCCTAAATCCATGGCCACAACTGCTGTGTCAGGACCAGTCAATGACAGCGACGTTCATCAGCAACAGAAGGCCCGAATCGCCCTCTTCGACGATCGACGGCTAGGATGTCTTTACCTTTTTGAACCACCTTTTTCGCGCGCTAAGCGTGTTTAAGTTGTAATAAGCACAGAACTTGTTAATCAGTGGTCCTGCTCTTTGGTTATAAAAGGAGCAGGAGAGGGAGGATGGGAGGCACGCATAATGAAAACCCTAATTTTATCCTCCTGTTTTGCACTTTACCTTACTTAGCTGTGTAGATCTGAGCCTCCGGAGCTCCTCTTCTTCCCTTTCTCCGGCCATGGCCAAGTCTTGACCACCGGGTCCTGACAAGGTGGTATCAGAGCGAGGTTAAGGATCTACCCTCCCTTCCCCAACTCCACGCTACCCACCCTCCTACCCCAATTCCCACCACCATGCCACCAGACAACAGATTGCGATCTGCGTCTCACGACCGCCGCGTCTGTGGCGAGGGCCGCGCCGCCACGACGGAAGAAGATGATCAGGAGGACGAGCAACGCATGGCCCGGCTCCCACGCGAGGTCCGCGCCATCCGTCGCCGGCTGGACAAGCAAGAGCAATCCGTCGCCGACACATCCGCCGCCTTGACTGCGATGCAAGGTGAGATGTCCCGTATGACTCAGATGCTGGCTGCTTTGTTTACGTCTATGTCGTACGCTAGCACCGCCGGAATTGCAACCTCCTCCCTCCCCAGCCTCACTGCCAACCCAGCCAGTATCCAAAACCACCTCCTTTCCACGCCACCACCACTGTCCCACGTCTCCCTGTCTCCGATCTTGGAGGTCACCACACCGGCACCAACCCCGGTCACCACCCTTCCAACACCACCCCAATTCGGCGCCTTGACGCCGGAGAACCTACCTCACCCAACCTATCCACCTAAAGCCACAACCTTTGCACCACCCACGCCGCCAGTGTACACTTACACGGCGCCGATCGTCGCTACCTCCATCGGACACACCACGCCGCCACCGATCCATCACATCCACCAAGTGTCAAACCCAAATACCCACCCACAGATGTACCAACAAACAAACCCCTCCTCCATCCCCAACACCAGCCAAAACCCATATTTCCCACATCAGTATCACCCTCCTTTCAGCCAAACTCAACACCTACCACCCCCTCCTATCACACAACAACCACCACCGCAGATCCCTTCCATAATACCACACCCAGCAAAATCACCCCACCTACACACAAGCACAACCTCCCCAGCGATTTCCTCAACCACAACAGACCCAAACCAATTATGAAGTGCACTTGTGTACACCACATGTCGAATTGCCTATTTTCCTAGGTGAAGCTCCAAGAGCGTGGTTGCTTGAGTGTGAGGATATTCTGGAATTGGTCAATATCCCGACAGAACATAGAGTGAAATGGAGCCTGGCACATATAAGAGGACAAGCAAAAAACATGGATAAGCACCTCTGGTCTGAACTTGCACACGCTATCATGGGAATAGCTAAGTCAAGTGCTCATCGACCGCTTTCCTGATGCAGTTTCAAATGATCCTATGGATCAACTGCAGTTGCTCAAGCAGGTGACAACAGTCAATGCATATATTGATTCATATGAAACATGGATGACTCAAATGAAGACGGAAAGAGATTACTTACCCCAGGACTTCTTTGTTGACCGTTTTATCAGTGGACTGAAGGAAACTATCAAGCACCAGGTGCAATGCCAAAAACCTGAATCCCTGCTCTCTGCATATTGGTATGCCAGGCAATATGAAAAAGCCTCTAACTCTGCTGTCAGACGTCCTGGACAATTCATTGCACCAGCTCGAGCACCTCCCCAACAAAACAGACCTATTCTACCCAGAGACAACAGAAACAGGGCAGCAAATGACAGGGTTAGAGAACCACGCAAATGCTGGTACTGTCCAGAGAATTGGATTCTTGGTCACAAATGCCAACCCATGATCAGGGCTTTACAGGTCATTGAAATGCAAGGCAATGAGCCAGATGTGGAGATACCTGCTGCAGAGGAGATGCAACTACAACCTGCTGACTTGCAACCAGTACCACCAATAGAGGCAATCCCTGAGGCACCAGCAGCACAAGAACAATTAATGAATATATCTTCTGCAGCTTACACTGGATGTCCTGGTGACTCCACAATATCTCTATTATTGAGAATGAAGCAAGCACAAGCAGTTGCATTAGCTGATACAGGCAGTACTGACACATTCATGGACCTCAAGTTTTCTCAAACTTACAATATTCCTCTAACTGCAACCAAACAGAGGACAGTCAAAGTAGCTGGTGGTGGTACTCTATCCTCTACTGCTACAGCTTATGATTGGAGTTCAGTATAAAAGGCCATAAATTCACCACAAATTTCAAAATATTGGAGCTCCAAGGAGCAGATATCATTTTGGGGGTCAACTGGTTCAAGCAGCATAACCCTGTCACCTTTGATTTCCTCAAGAGGCAACTCACAATTGGAGTAGATGGCAAGGTGCTTACACTAAAAAATCACCTTTTCCCCACAGACAAGCTCCTTATTTCCTCAGAGAAATGCAACAAGCTGATTGCTAAAGGAGCCTCAGGATACTGGCTCTACAATGTACAAACTGAAACTGTCGAAACTGAAGAAATACAGTCATCAATGTCTGAGCCTGTCAAGGCACTCTTACACCAATTTCAGGATATTTTCCAAGCACCAGTTGGTCTGCCACCACCAAGAGATTGTGACCATCAAATTCCCCTGTTACCTGATGCCAAACCACCTAATATCAGGCCCTACAGAATGTCACACAGCCAAAAGAATGTTGTTGAACAAGTGATCAAGGAAATGTTAAAAAATAAGAAAATTAGGCTCAGCAAAAGCCCTTTCTCCTCTCCTGTGATATTGGTTAGAAAAAAAGGATAAATCTTGGCGACTCTGTGTGGATTTCAGAGCTCTCAATGCCTTAACTACCAAGAACAAATTTCCCATTCCTGTCATAGAGGATTTACTGGATGAACTACAAGGAGCAATCATTTTCTCCAAATTCGATTTAAAATCTGGATACCATCAGATACGAATGCATGAGGCAGACATACACAAGACTGGATTCTCCACACATCTGGGGCACTATGAGTACCTGGTAATGCCTTTTGGCTTGTGCAATGCACCTGCCACCTTCCAGGAGCTAATGAACACCATATTCTCTAAATACCTGCGAAAGTTTGTTCTGGTATTTTTTGATGACATCCTTGTATACATCAAGTCTCCAGAAGAGCGCATAGAACACCTGAAGATTGTGCTTAACATTCTCAGACTGCATGACCTCAAAGCAAAAATCTCTAAGTGCCACTTTGAGCAGCCACAGATAGAATACTTGGGACACATTATCTCTAGCAAAGGGGTAGCTACTGATCCATCCAAGATACAAGACATTCTCAATTGGCCAGTCCCTCAGTGCATCAAACAATTAAGAGGATTTTTGGGACTCACTGGTTACTACAGAAGATTCATTCTTGGGTATGCACACATTTGTCAACCATTGCATGCTGTCCTGAAGAAAAATGCCTACCGGTGGACTTCTGAACAGAACAAGGCTTTCGAACAACTGAAGCAAACAATGTCATAGCCACCACTATTGGCATTACCTGATTTCAGGCTCCCTTTCATCTTAGAAACTGATGCTTGCCACACAGGTATAGGAGCTGTACTCATGCAACAGTCAAGACCCTTGGCATATTTCAGCAAATGCTTGGGCCCTACAAATGCAGAGAAATCTGTATATGAAAAAGAAGCCATGGCTATTCTGGAAGCCCTGAAGAAGTGGAGGCATTATTTCTTGGGAAACAAACTGATCATCAGGACTGATCAAAGCAGTCTAAAATACCTGGCAAGCCAGAAACTCTTAGAGGGAATACAGCACAAACTAATGTTGAAGCTGCTGGAATTCGACTTCTCCATCCAGTACAAAAAAGGGTGTGAGAATAGGGCAGCACTGTCACGAAAATTCCAACCTGTGGAACACACACTACCAGAAGCAACTCAACAAACCACTTGCAATGCCATCACTCTAGCAACACCAACCTGGGCAACATATATCACTAACTCCTACATAGGAGATACTGATTGCTCCAAACTGCTCCAAGAAGTTGCTATCAACCCTACCAGCCATGCAAACTACACAGTACAAGCTGGAATTTTAAGATTCAAAGGAAGAATGGTTATTGGTTCCTCCACTGACCTCAGGAAGAAACTGTTTGATACCTTTCATTCCTCTGCTATTGGGAGTCACTCAGGCAACAGAGTTACTTATCAGAAACTAAAACAACTATTCTTCTGGCCCAAGATGAAGCAACACCTGGAACAACTAATAGCTGCCTGTCATGTGTGTCAAATTTCAAAGACTGAAAAAGTGCAATATCCTGGCTTGCTAGACCCCCTCCCAATTCCAGAAACCAAATGGGGAGCCATCAGCATGGATTTTGTAGAGGGCCTACCCAAATCCCATGGGAAAGATGTCATACTGGTGGTAGTAGACAGGCTGACCAAGTAAGCTCACTTCCTCCCTCTAGCACATCCATACACTGTACAAAAAATTGCTCACCTCTTCATGGACAATATTCTGAAGCTACATGGTCCTCCTACTGTGATCATAACAGACAGAGACAGAATATTTCTCAGCAAATTGTGGACTGAAATATTCTCTGCCATGAAAATTTCCTTGCACTTCTCCACTGCTTACCACCCAGAATTAGATGGGCAAACTGAAAGGGTCAATCAATGTATGGAACAGTACCTCAGATGCATGGCATTTCAGGAACCAAAAAAGTGGAGTGAATGGCTACCTGCTGCAGAATTCTGGTATAACACTAGCTTCCACACAGCCATCAAGATGTTTCCCTTTGAAGCCCTCTATGAGTACCCTCCACCATTACTGACAGAGTTACCTACTCTGACAACACTATCAACAGAGGCTCAACAAACCTTGGGGGAAAAAGAAAAGATGATCACTGTCTTGCAACAAAACCTGGCAAAAGCACAACGCACCATGAAGAAATATGCTGATCAAAACAGAACGCTGAGAAGCTTTCTCCTTGGTGACATGGTGTATCTAAAAATGCAGCCACACAGAGAAACTGCCTTGGGCAGGGGAAACCCTCTGAAACTCGCCTCCAAGTGGTACGGACCATTCAAAATCATCCAGACAGTGGGTCGTCGGGCATACAAGCTGCAATTGCCGGCGGGTACTCTACTCCACGATGTCTTCCACGTTAGCAACCTTAAGAAGCACATCGAGATACTGCGGTGCCAAATCCAAGGCTGCCACTGCTCACACCGACTGGTAAGCTCAAACTCTTCCCCCTAACAATCCTGCAGCGTCGCCAGGTACCTAGGAGCAATGGCGAGTACGAGGTAGCCGTTCCACAGTGGTTGATCCAGTGGGAAGGTGATACGCGTAGATGCACACGTCCCTTGGGAACCCCAAGTGGAAGGTATGATGCGTATAGAAGCAAGTTTCCCTCAGTATGAAACCAAGGTTTAATCGAACCAGTAGGAGCCAAGAAGCACGTTGAAGGTTGATGGTCGCGAAATGTGATGCGGCGCAACACGGGATTCCGGCGCCAACGTGGAACCTGCACAACACAACCCAAGTACTTTGCCCCAACGAAACAGTGAGGTTGTCAATCTCACCGGCTTGCTATAACAAAGGATTAAACGTATCGAGTGGAAGATGTTTGCAAAGAAAACAGTAAAGAACAATTGCAGATTGTATGCTATGTAAAGAATAGGACCGGGGTCCACATCACTAGAGGTGTCTCTCCCATAAGATAAAAGCATGTTGGGTGAACAAATTACAGTCGGGCAATTGACAAATAGAGAAAGGCATAACAATGCATATACATGATATGATAAATATAGTGAGATTTAATCCGGGCATTACGACAAAGTACATAGACCGCCATCCAACTGCATCTATGCCTAAAAGTCCACCTTCAGGTTATCATCCGAACCCCATTCAGTATTAAGTTGCTAAGCAACAGACAATTGCATTAAGTATGGTGCGTAATGTAATCAACAACTACATCCTTGGACATAGAATCAATGTTTTATCCCTAGTGGCACAAGCACATCCACAACCTTAGAACTTTCTGTCACTGTCCCAGATTTAATGGAGGCATGAACCCACTATCGAGCATAAATACTCCCTCTTGGAGTTAAGGGTACAAACTTGGCCAGAGCCTCTACTAATAACGGAGAGCATGCAAGATCATAAACAACACATAAACAATAGATTGATAATCACCATAATCATAGTACTCTCTATCCATCGGATCCCGACAAACACAACATATAGAATTACATATAGATGATCTTGATCATGTTAGGCAGCTCACAAGATCCAACAATGAAGCACAACAAGGAGAAGACGACCATCTAGCTACTGCTATGGACCCATGGTCCAGGGGTGAACTACTCACTCATCACTCCGGAGGCGATCATGGCGATGAAGAGTCCTCCGGGAGATGAATCCCCTCTCCAGGGTGCCGGAGGCGATCTCTGAATCCCCGAGATGGGATTCGCGGCGGCGGCGTCTGGAAGGTTTTCCGTATCGTGGGTCTCGGTGACTGGGGGTTTCGCGACGGAGGCTTTAAGTAGGCGGAAGGGTAGGTCAGGGGCTGACGAGGGCCCACACCATAGGCGGCGCGGGCCCCCTGGCCGCGCGGCCCTATGGTGGCGGCGCCTCGTCGCCCCACTTCGTTATCTATTCGGTCTTCTGGAAGCTCCGTGCAAAAATAGGACCCTGGGGGAAAGTTTCGTCCAATTCTGAGAATATTTCCTTACTAGGATTTCTGAAACCAAAAACAGCAGAAACAAACAACTGGCTCTTCGGCATCTTGTTAATAGGTTAGTTCCGAAAATGCATAAATATGACATATAATGTGCATAAAACATGTAGGTATCATCAATAAAGTAGCATGGAACATAATAAATTATCGATACGTTGGAGACGTATCAGCATCTTAGTTCTGCTCGTCCCGAGCAGGTAAAACGATAACAAAGATAATTTCTGAAGTGACATGCCATCATAATCTTGATCATACTATTTGTAAACATATGCAATGAATGCAGCGATCAAAACAAAAGTAATGACATGAGTAAACAAGTGAATCATATAGCAAAGACTTTTCATGAATAGTACTTCAAGACAAGCATCAATAAGTCTTGCATAAGAGTTAACTCATAAAGCAATAAATCGAAGTAAAGGTGTTGAAACAACACATAGGAAGATTAAGTTTCAGCGGTTGCTTTCAACTTATAACATGTATATCTCATGGATATTGTCAACATAAAGTAATATAACAAGTGCAATATGCAAGTATGTAGGAATCAATGCACGGTTCACACAAGTGTTTGCTTCTTAGGTGGAGGGAGATAGGTAAACTGACTCAACAATAAAAGTAAAAGAATGGTCCTTCAAAGAGGAAAGCATCGATTGCTGTATTTGTGCTAGAGCTTTTATTTTGAAAACATGAAACAATTTTGTCAACGGTAGTAATAAAGCATATGAGTTATGTAAATTATATCTTACAAGTTGCAAGCCTCATGCATAGTATACTAATAGTGCCCGCACCTCGTCCTACTTAGCTTGGACTACCGGATCTTTGCATGCCATGTTTCAACCAAGTGTCACAAAGGGGTACCTCCATGCCGCCTGTACAAAGGTCTAGGGAGAATGCTCGCATTTTGGATTTCTCACTTTTGATTATTCTCAACTTAGACATCCATACCGGGACAACATGGACAACAGATAATGGACTCCTCTTAAATGCATAAGCATGTAGCAATGATTATTATTCTCATATGAGATTGAGGATATATGTCCAAAACTGAAACTTCAACCATGATTCATGGCTTTAGTTAGCGGCCCAATGTTCTTCTCTAACAATTTTGCATGCTCCAACCACTAAAATGATAGATCCTTCAGACAAGACGGACATGCATAGCAACTCACATGATATTCAACAATAGTTGATGGCGTTCCCCAGAAGCATGGTTATCGCACAACAAGCAACTTAATAAAATATAAAGTGCATAAGTACATATTCAATACTACGATAGTTTTTAAGGCTATTTTGTCCCATGAGCTATATATTGCAAAGGTGAATGATGGAATTTTAAAGGTAGCACTCAAGCAATTTACTTTGGAATGGCGGAGAAATACCATGTAGTAGGTAGGTATGGTGGACACAAATGGCATAGTAGTTGGCTCAAGGATTTTGGATGCATGAGAAGTATTCCCTCTCGATACAAGGTTTAGGCTAGCAAGGTTATTTGAAGAAAACTCAAGGATGAACAAGTGTAGCAAAACTCACATAAAAGACATATTGTAAACATTATAAGACTCTACACCGTCTTCCTTGTTGTTCAAAACTCAATACTAGATATTATCTAGACCTTAGAGAGACCAAATATGCAAATCAAATTTTAGCAAGCTCTATGTATTTCTTCATTAATGGGTGCAAAGCATATGATGCAAGATCTTAAACATGAGCACAACAATTGCCAAGTATCACATTATCCAAGACATTTTAGAATTACTACATGTAGCATTTTCCAATTCCAACCATATAACAATTTAACGAAGAAGAAACTTCGCCATGAACATTATGAGTAAAGCCTAAGGACACATGTGTCCATATGCAACAGCGGAGCGTGTCTCTCTCCCACAAAGTGAATGCTAGGATCCATTTTATTCAAACAAAAACAAAAACGAAAACAAACCGACGCTCCAAGCAAAGAACACAAGATGTGACTGAATAAAAATATAGTTTCGGGAGGAACTGATGATGTTGTCGATGAAGAAGGGGATGCCTTGGGCATCCCCAAGCTTAGACGCTTGAGTCTTCTTAAAATATGCAGGGGTGAACCACGGGGGCATCCCCAAGCTTAGAGCTTTCACTCCTCTTGATCATAGTATATCATACTCCTCTCTTGATCCTAGAAAACTTCCTTCACACCAAACTTCAAGCAAACTCATTAGAGGGTTAGTGCACAATTAATAATTCACACATTCAGAGGTGACACAATCATTCTTTACACTTCTGGACATTGCATAAAGCTACTGGACATTAATGGATCAAAGAAATGAATCCAACATAGCAAAAGAGGCAATGCGAAATAAAAGGCAGAATCTGTCAAAAACAGAACAGTCCGTAAAGACGAATTTAAAGCTGGCACTAGACTTGCTCAAATGGAAAAACTCAAAACTAATGAAAGTTGCGTACATATCTGAGGATCACGCTCGTAAATTGGCAGATTTTTTAGAATTTTCTACAGAGAACTGTGCCCAGATTCGTGACAGACAGCAATGCTGTTTATGCGCAGCGATCCCAAATATAACATCAACTTTGACATAGAAACTTTACTTGGCACAAAAACATGATAAGGAGAGGTTGCTACAGTAGTAAACAACTTCCAAGACTCAACAAAACAAAAATTGCTGTAGGTAAAAACATGGGTTGTCTCCCATAAGCGCTTTTCTTTAACACCTTTCAGCTAGGCGCAGAAAGTGCAAATCAAGTATTATCGAGAGATGAAGCATCAGCATTATTATTTTTCATGCAAACACAACTTGTTGCAGAGGGTACTTTAGGTGCTCCATTATCTAAATTCTCTATGGTGGTGCTAGGGGTTTTAGAAATTTTAGGCCTATAATAATTCTTTTGTTTAGGCACTTTAGAGGCGTACATGAATTTTTGCTCTTTACCCACATAAGCTTTCTCATTATACTTGAGAGAAGAAAAGGTTGAACCCAAGGTTCCCATAGCTTTTTCAAGTTCATCAATCCTATTGGTTTGATTATCATGGACAACACAAGTTCCTAGGACACTAATCTTTTCATCAATTCCTCCTAAGGATTTATCAAGTTCATAAGTTTTGTCAAATAACATTCCCAATTTAGTTTCAACACTTGAATTTTTTTTTCTATGGTTCCCAATTTTTTCATAACATCTTCAAGAGATTTCAATTTTAACTTCATTAACAGGTGGTATTCCAACTAGACTCTCAATGATGCAACTAGCTTCTAAAGCGGGAGTACCTAGGAAATTACCTCCCGAAAGAGTATCAAGAACATATCTATTCCAACTAGATAAACCAACATAAAAGTTCCTAAGAAGGATAGTGGTGGAGTGTTTCTTAATGCACCTTTGATGAGCATTACTAATTCTATACCAAGCATCTTTAAAACTTTCTCCACCTTGTTGCTTAAAAGAACGAACTTCAACTTCAGGATTACTCATTTTAGTAGTAGTAAAATAAAACAAACTAGATAAAGTAAATGCAAGTAACTTAATTTTTTTGTATTTTGATATAGAGAGCAAGACAGTAAATAAAGTAAAACTAGCAACTAATTATTTTTGTATTTTGTTTAGGTGCAGCAAACAAAGTAGTAAATAAAATAAAGCAAGACAAAAACAAAGTAAAGAGATTGAGAAGTGGAGACTCCCCTTGCAGCGTGTCTTGATCTCCCGGCACGGCGCAGAAATTTAGCTTGATACGCGTAGATGCACACGTCCGTTGGGAACCCCAAGTGGAAGGTATGATGCGTATAGAAGCAAGTTTCCCTCAGTATGAAACCAAGGTTTAATCGAACCAGTAGGAGCCAAGAAGCACGTTGAAGGTTGATGGTCGCGAAATGTGATGCGGCGCAACACCGGGATTCCGGCGCCAACGTGGAACCTGCACAACACAACCCAAGTACTTTGCCCCAACGAAACAGTGAGGTTGTCAATCTCACCGGCTTGCTGTAACAAAGGATTAAACGTATCGAGTGGAAGATGTTTGCAAAGAAAACAGTAAAGAACAATTGCAGTAGATTGTATGCTATGTAAAGAATAGGACCGGGGTCCACAGTTCACTAGAGGTGTCTCTCCCATAAGATAAAAGCATGTTGGGTGAACAAATTACAGTCGGGCAATTGACAAATAGAGAAAGGCATAACAATGCATATACATGATATGATAAATATAGTGAGATTTAATCCGGGCATTACGACAAAGTACATAGACCGCCATCCAACTGCATCTATGCCTAAAAAGTCCACCTTCAGGTTATCATCCGAACCCCATTCAGTATTAAGTTGCAACAGACAATTGCATTAAGTATGGTGCGTAATGTAATCGACAACTACATCCTTGGACATAGAATCAATGTTTTATCCCTAGTGGCAACAGCACATCCACAACCTTAGAACTTTCTGTCACTGTCCCAGATTTAATGGAGGCATGAACCCACTATCGAGCATAAATACTCCCTCTTGGAGTTAAGAGTACAAACTTGGCCAGAGCCTCTACTAATAACGGAGAGCATGCAAGATCATAAACAACACAAAAACAATAGATTGATAATCACCATAATCATAGTACTCTCTATCCATCGGATCCCGACAAACACAACATATAGAATTACATATAGATGATCTTGATCAACAAGGAGAAGACGACCATCTAGCTACTGCTATGGACCCATGGTCCGGGGTGAACTACTCACTCATCTCTCCGGAGGCGACCATGGCGGTGTAGAGTCCTCCGGAGATGAATCCCCTCTCCGGCAGGGTGCCGAGGCGATCTCCGAATCCCCCGAGATGGGGCGCGGCGTCTCGGAAGGTTTTCCGTATCGTGGCTCTCGGTCGGGGGTTTCGCGACGGAGGCTTTAAGCAGGCGGAAGGGTAGGTCGGGGGCTGACGAGGGGCCCACACCATAGGGCGGCGCGGGCCCTCCTGCCGCGCGGCCCTATGGTGGCGGCGCCTCGTCGCCCCACTTCGTTATCTCTTCGGTCTTCCGGAAGCTTGCAAAAATAGGACCCTGGGCGAAAGTTTCGTCCAATTCGAGAATATTTCCTTACTAGGATTTCTGAAACCAAAACAGCAGAAAACAGCAACTGGCTCTTCGGCATCTTGTTAATAGGTTAGTTCCAAAATGCATAAATATGACATATAATGTGCATAAAACATGTAGGTATCATCAATAAAGTAGCATGGAACATAAGAAATTATCGATACGTTGAGACGTATCAGAAGGTCGACAGAAGAGGAGGCAACATGGGAAGATGCGACTGCAAGCAACGTTCCCGGAGTTCAAGCCCTGAAGTCTTGTCTTTGGGGAGCGTGTCAGGACCAGTCAATGACAGCGACGTTCATCAGCAACAGAAGGCCCGGATCGCCCTCTTCGACGATCGACGGCTAGGATGTCTTTACCTTTTTGAACCGCCTTTTTCGTGCGCTAAGCGTGTTTAAGTTGTAATAAGCACAAAACTTGTTAATCAGCGTGGTCCTACTCTTTGGTTATAAAAGGAGCAGGAGAGGGAGGATGGGAGGCACGCATAATGAAAACCCTAATTTTATCCTCCTATTTTGCACTTTACCTTACTTAGCTGTGTAGATCTGAGCCGCCGGAGCTCCTTCTTCCCTTTCTCCGGCCATGGCCAAGTCTTGACCACCGGGTCCTGACATGCTGCAAAGGGTGCTACGAGATGCAGCAAAGCGAAACGCCGCTGCTGCAAGTCGGAGACGATCCCCGCCGGCGGCGACCAGAGCTCTTGCCGGATTTGACAGCGTCGCTTGCGCCTTGCAGTAGCGTCCGAGAGGAATCTGCTAGAAAGCCATGGCGGCAGTTTTGCTGCGGGGATCTGGAGGTGAATGGTGCTTGCGCGAGGGAAATAAACCAGGATTTGGGACGGCGGGGAGGTTCAACGGCGGTGTGCGCGCAGGATTCAGGGGACTGATGCGCGTAGATGTACACGTCCGTTGGGAACCCCAAGAGGAAGGTGTGAGCACATCAGCAAGTTTTCCCTCAGAAAGAAACCAAGGTTATCGAACCAGTAGGAGCCAAGAAGCACGTGAAGGTTGTTGGTGGAGGAATGTAGTGCGGCGCAACACCAGTGAAACCGGCGCCCAACAACACAATCAAAGTACTTTGCCCCAACGTAACAGTGAGGTTGTCAATTTCACCGGCTTGCTGAAAACAAAGGATTAAGCGTATCGAGTGGAAGATGGTGTTTGTTTGCAAAGAACAGTAAAAAGCAGTAGAATGTATTCAGCTGTAAAAGAATGGACCGGGGTCCACAGTTCACTAGAGGTGTCTCTCCAATAAGATAACTAACATGCTGGGTGAACAAATTACAGCGGGCAATTGACAAATAAAGATTCAATACATATCAATGATGATTACTATGTGATTTAATCAGGGCATTACGACAAAGTACATAGACCGCTATCCAGCATGCATCTATGCCTAAATAATCCACCTTCAGGTTATCATCCGAACCCCTTCCAGTATTAAGTTGTAAACAACAGATAATTGCATTAAGTATGGCGCGTAATGTAATCAACACAAATATCCTTAGACAAAGCATTGATGTTTTATCCCTAGTAGCAACAGCACATCCACAACCTTAGAACCTACTGTCACGATCCCAGATTCAATGGAGGCATGAACCCACTATCGAGCATAATTACTCCCTCTTGGAGTTACAAGTATCAACTTGGCCAGAGCCTCTACTAGCAACGGAGAGCATGCAAGAACATAAACAACACATATATGATAGATTGATAATCAACTTAACATAATATTCTATGTTCATCGGATCCCGCCAAACACAACATGTAGCATTACAAATAGATGATCTTGATCATGTTAGGCAGCTCACAAGATCTAAACAATGATAGCATAAGCGGAGAAGACAACCATCTAGCTACTGCTATGGACCCATAGTCCAAGGATGAACTACTCACGCATCAATCCGGAGGCGGGCATGATGATGTAGAGCCCCTCCGGTGATGATTCCCCTCTCCGGGGGCGGAGGCGATCTCCTGAATCCCCCGAGATGGGATTGACGGCGGCGGCCTCTCAGTAATGTTTTCCGTATCGTGGCTCTCGGTACAGGGGGTTTCGCGACGAAGGCTATTTGTAGGCAGAAGGGTAGGTCGGGGGCGTCACGAGGCCCACACACTAGGGCCGCGGGCCCTGGGCCGCCCTGGTGTGTGGCCACCTCGTGGCCCCACTTTGTCTCCCTTTCGGTCTTCTGGAAGCTTCGTGCAAAAAATAGGACCTTAGGCGTTGATTTCGTCCAATTCCGAGAATATTTCCTTACTAGGATTTCTGAAACCAAAAACAGCAGAAAACAGCAACTGGCGCTTCGGCATCTTGTTAATAGGTTAGTGCCGGAAAATGTATAATAATGCTGTAAAGTATGTATAAAACATTCAAGTATTGTAATAAAAGTAGCATGGAACATAAAAAATTATAGATACGTTTGAGACGTATCTTGAAAATTTTGAAGTTGCACTTGCTTTGTCTTTCTATGATAGTAGCTTCATGCTTCAATAATTTGTTTTCTTACAAGATTCGTTTGCATAGAAAGTGGGTTAGACTTAAATGTGTTTGGTATTTGCTTTTTGATGCTCTCTTATATTCAACTCTCATCTTTATAAGAGCATCATGAAAATTATCATGCCTAGCTAAAAGGCTTTAAAGAAAAGCGCTCTTGGGAGACAACCCATTGTTTTATTTCTGCAATTTTTATTTTATTTTTGAGTCAAGGTACTGCCTACTACTGTAGCAATATCTTTGTATATTTATTTTCTTGCATTTTTGTGCCAAGTAAAGTCTTTGATAGAAAGTTGATACTAGATTTGGATTTCTGCGCAGAAACAGATTTTTAGTTGTCACGGTTTTGAGCTTTTCTCTCTGCAGAAAAATCGTAAAATCCTGAAAAATTCATGAGTAATCCTCAGATATGTACGCAACTTTCATTCAACTGGAGATTTTCCATCTGAGCATGTTAAGTGCCTCGAAAAATTCGTATTTACGGACTGTTCTGTTTTTGACAGATTCTGCCTTTTATTTCGCATTGCCTCTTTTACTTTGTTTGAGTGGATTTCTTTGCTCCATTAAATTTCAGTAGCCTTGGGTAATGTCTAGAAGTGTTGGGAATGATTGTGTCCTTGCTGAACATGTGAATTTTTGATTATGTACTAACCCTCTAATGAGATTGCTTTGAGTTTGGTGTGAAGGAAGTTTTCAAGGATCAAGAGAGGAGGATGATATAATATGATCAAGAAGAGTGAAAATTCTAAGCTTGGGGATGCCCCCGTGGTTCATCCCCATATATTACAAGAAGACTCAAGCGTCTAAGCTTGGGGATGCCCAAGGCATCACCTTCTTCATCGACAATTTATCAAGTCATCTCTAGTGAAACTATATTTTAATTCCGTCACATCTTATGCACTTTACTTGGAGCGTCCGTGTGCTTTTATTTTCGTTTTGTTATTTTATTTTTCTGAATAAATCGGATCCTAACATGCTTGTGTGGGAGAGAGACACGCTCCGCTTTTTCACTTGAACACTTGTGTTCTTCGTTTTATTTTAATGTTCATGGCGAAAGCTGAAAGCCTCAACATTGATTGTTATTTGGTTGGAAACAGAAAATGCTTCATGTGGTAGTTGGTATATTGTCTTGAATAATTTGATACTTGGCAATTGTTTTGATCTCTCAAGTAGATCATGTTTAAGCTCTTGCATCATGTAGTTTAAACCTATTAGTGGAGAACTACCGTAGAGCTTGTTGAAATTTGGTTTGCATGATTGGTCTCTCTAAGGTCTAGATATTTTCTGGTAAAAGTGTTTGAGCAACAAGGAAGACAGTGTAGAGTCTTATAATGCTTGAAATATGTTCTTATGTAAGTTTTGTTGTACCGGTTTATACTTGTGTTTGCTTCAAACAACCTTGCTAGCCAAAGCCTTGTACTGAGAGGGAATGCTTCTCGTGCATCCAAAACCTTGAGCCAAAACCTATGCCATTTGTGTCCACCATAACTACCTACTATGTGGTATTTTTGTGCCATTCCAAGTAAATACTTCATGTGCTACCTTTAAACAATTCAAAACTTTATTACTCCTTATTTGTGTCAATGTTTTATAGCTCATGAGGAAGTATATATGTGGTGTTTTCTCTTGCAATCTTGTTGGGCAGACTTTCACCAATGGACTAGTGGCATATACATCCGCTTATCCAATAATTTTGTAAAAAGAGCTGGCAACGGGGTGCCCAGCCCCAATTAATTAACTTTCATTAATAATTCTCTTCACATGTTTTGCCCTGATTTATCAGTAAGCAACTTAATTTTGCAATAGACACTTCTCCATGGTATGTGAAATGTTGGAAGGCATCCGAGGATTCGGTTAGCCATGGCTTGTGAAAGCAAAAGGTTGGGAGGAGTGTCATCTATAAATAAAACTAAAATAGATGTGTAAACTAAAGAGAAGAGGGATGATCTACCTTGCTGGTAGAGATAACGTCCTTCATGGGAGCCCCTCTTGAAAGTCTGTTTGACAAGAGGGTTAGAGTGCCCACTACCATTCGTTGACAACAACAAACACCTCTCAAAACTTTATTTTTATGCTCTCTTTATGATTTCAAAACATCAAAGCTCTAGCACATGATTTAATCCCTGCTTCCCTCTGCGGGCCTTTCTTTTACTTTATGTTGAGTCAGTTTACCTACTTCTTTCTATCTTAGAAGCAAACACTTGTGTCAACTGTGTGCATTGATTCTTACATGCTTGCTTATTGCATTTATTATATTACTTTGTGTTGACAATTATCCATGAGATATGCATGTTGAAAGTTGAAAGCAATTGCTGAAACTTAAATCTTCCTTTGTGTTGCTTCAAAACCTTGTATTTGAATCTATTGCTTTATGAGTTAACTCTTATGCAAGACTTTTTAATGCTTGTCTTGAAAGTACTATTCATGAAAAGTTTTTGCTATATGATTCAGTTGTTTAGTCATTATCTATTTGTTAGCAAACTATAGACCATTGTATTGAGTCACTTCATTCATCTCATATGCTTTACAATAGTATTGATCAAGATTATGTTGGTAGCATGTCACTTCAGAAATTATTTTTGTTATCGTTTACCTACTCGAGTACGAGTAGAACTAAGGGGATGCTTGATACGTCTCCAACGTATCTATAATTTCTTATGTTCCATGCTAGTTTTATGCCAATAGCTACATGTTTTATATGCACTTTATATCATATTATGGCATTTATTGGACTAACCTATTAACAAGATGCCACAAAGTTTCTGTTTATTATGTCTGTTTATTGCAGAAAAGGCCCAAAAACCAAAGTGCTCGGAAAAATCCAGAAAAATCACAGAAATTCTATTTCGCCAGAAGACCCACGGAGCCAGAAGGGCCAGGCCAGAGGAGGCCCACGGCCTCCTCCCCATCCACTAGCGCGGCCAGGAGGGGGGCGGCGCCGCCCTATGGGGTGGGCTCCTCTGGCACCCCCTTGTGCCACCCAGTCGCCTATATTAAGCTCCTTCCCTGAAAACCCTAGGGAGATCGACGATTTCTCCAGAAGAGTTCCGTAGCTCCGCCGCCACCAAAAACCCTAATTAGGGGGACATAAGTCTCTGTTTCGGCACCCTGCCGGGACGGGGAATTGCCCCCGCAGCCATCTCCATCGACTCCATCGCCATCTTCATCGTTGTTGCTATCTCCCATGATGAGGAGGGAGTAGTTCTCCCCCGAGGTTGAGGGCTCTACCGGTAGCTATGTGGTTCATCTCTCTCCCATGGTGTGATCTTTATGTGATCATGAGCTTTGTAATCTAGTTGAATATGTAGATGTTACTCTTGTCTATTATGCACTCTAGAGGTTACTTTAATATGAACTCCGGAGTCACTCTCCACGGTGTGATGGTGACAGTGTGCACATCGTGTGTGATTCATTTATGATGTTGTGGAGCTTGTTTACTCCGGCTTGAGGTGTGCTTTGCAGCCCTACACAATGAATGGTGTTTGTTATCCAACAAGAGAGTGTTTGAGAGTACCATTTATTTATTCAATTATGTGATCATTGTTGAGAGTGTCCACTAGTGAAAGTATGATCCCTAGGCCTTGTTTCTAAGCATTGAAACACCATTTCCAACAAGTTCTGCTACATGTTCGCTTGCTTCAATTTTTATTTCAGATTGCAATTACTACTTATAATCATCCATATTACTTGTATTTCACTATCTCTTCGCCGAACTAGTGCACCTATACATCACAAGTGTATTAGGTGTGTTGGGGACACAAGAGACTTCTTGTATCTTAATTGCAGGGTTGCTTGAGAGGGATATCTTTGACCTCTACCTCCCTGAGTTCGATAAACCTTGGGTGATTCACTTAAGGGAAACTTGCTGCTGTTCTACGAACCTCTGCTCTTGGAGGCCCAACACTGTCTACAGGAATAGAAGCGTGCGACATCACCCCCAGATGGAACTTCCGCCAGATGCTCACAAGATGCTGTCCAGCGCCCAGAGAGGATCCAGTTCCGCCCAAGGACCGGAACCGCCCGCCGGAACTTCGCCAAGTTCCGCGATTCAACGCGCCAAAACGCCCGGATTTCTGCAAGGAAATCGGTCGCGGAACTAGGCCGGAAGTTGGCCGGAAGTCGTGACCGGAAGTTCCGCCCAAGTACCGGAACTTCCGTCCAGATGCCTCCCAGATGCTGTCCAATACCCTGTGAAGAGAATCCAGCCGGAACATCCTCCCTGACCGATCGGAACTTCCACCTGCACGACTTTCAGCTCAAACAGCATGTTTCGGCCTGTAACTTACCCCTTCGCCCCACCAACTATAAATAGCCATGTTGGCTCAGATCTGAGATTAGACTTGAATTGAGATTAGAAATGAGCTTTGCTCCTCCCCATGGGAAACCCTCCAGATCTGAATCTATGGAGTGTATCACAACTCTTCTAGGGAATTGGTCTCTTCCATTCTAGGAATTCTAGTGTTTGGATCTTTTGCTTCTTGCAATTCTATCTTTGCGCTCTTTTCCTCTTTGGAACTCTATCAATTTCTATTGCCAATCTTTTGTGAGGGATTCTACTCCTTGTGGGTCTTTTACCTTGCAATTATATTGGGTTGGTGTATCGGGCCAACGAAGAACAACCGGTTGTGTGTGTGTGTGTTGCGTTTGTATCTTCGATCCACCCTGCTTTCCACCGTGTTCTTCGTGTTCCTCCACCCCCCCCCCCCCACGAATCTCATCCAAATCCGTGACGATCGGGCCTCCCCTAGGGCTCAGCCCTTATCAGGTTTGATTGGGTTCTTGGCAATAAACAAGTTATCCTCTAAGAGACCAACAAGTTTAAGATGAGATATAACTAAAATCATATGAGGAAAGCTTTAGCATGTACTGATGGCGTGTAACTCACACGTTTGTTGGGAACCCCAAGAGGAAGGTATGATGCGCACAGTAGCAAGTTTTCCCTCAGAAAGAAACCAAGGTTTAATCGAACCAGGAGCCAAGAAGCACGTTGAAGGTTGATGGTGGCGAAATGTGATGCGGCGCAACACCGGGATTCCGGCGCCAACGTGGAACTGCAACCAAAGTACTTTGCCCCAACGAAACAGTGAGGTTGTCAATCTCAACTGTAACAAAGGATTAAACGTATTGTGTGGAAGATGATTGTTTGCAAAGAAAACAGAAGAACAATTGCAGTAGATTGTATGCTATGTAAAGAATAGGACCGGGGTCCACAGTTCACTAGAGGTGTCTTTCCCATAAGATAAAAGCATGTTGGGTGAACAAATTACAGGGCAATTGACAAATAGGGAAGGGCATAACAATGCGTATACATGATATGATAAATATAGTGAGATTTAATTGGGCATTACGACAAAGTACATAGACCGCCATCCAACTGCATCTATGCCTAAAAAGTCCACCTTCAGGTTATCATCCGAACCCCATTCAGTATTAGTTGCAAAGCAACAGACAATTGCTTTAAGTATGGTGCGTAATTGATACGTCTCCAACGTATCGATAATTTCTTATGTTCCATGCTACTTTATTGATGATACCTACATGTTTTATGCACATTATATGTCATATTTATGCATTTTCTGGAACTAACCTATTAACAAGATGCCGAAGAGCCGTTGTGTTCTGCTGTTTTTGGTTTCAGAAATCCTAGTAAGGAAATATTCTCGGAATTGGACGAAATCTTCGCCAGGGTCCTTTTTGCACGGAGCCGAAGACCGAGGGAAGGAAGTGGGGCCACGAGGCGCCGACACCATAGGGCGGCGCGGCCCAGGCCCTGGCCGCGCCGACCTAGGGTGTGGGGCCCTCGTGTGCCCCCGACCTACCCTTCCGCCTACTTAAAGCCTCCGTCGCAAAAACCCCAGAGAGAGCCACGATACGGAAAACCTTCCCAGACGCCGCCGCGAATCCCATCTCTCGGGATTCAGAGATCGCCTCCGGCACCCCGGAGAGGGGATTCATCTCCCGGAGGACTCTTCATCGCCATGATCGCCTCCGGAGTGATGAGTGAGTAGTTCACCCCTGGACCATGGGTCCATAGCAGCTAGATGGTCGTCTTCTCCTTGTTGTGCTTCATTGTTGGATCTTGTGAGCTGCCTAACATGATCAAGATCATCTATCTGTAATACTATATGTTGTGTTTGTCGGGATCCGATGGATAGAGAATACTATGTTATGGTGATTATCAATCTATTGTTTATGTGTTGTTTATGATCTTGCATGCTCTCCGTTATTAGTAGAGGCTCTGGCCAAGTTTGTACTCTTAACTCCAAGAGGGAGTATTTATGCTCGATAGTGGGTTCATGCCTTCATTGACACTGGGACAGTGACAGAAAGTTCTAAGGTTGTGATGTCTGTTGCCACTAGGGATAAAACATTGATTCTATGTCTAAGGATGTAGTTGTCGATTACATTACGCACCATACTTAATGCAATTGTATGTTGCTTAGCAACTTAATACTGAATGGGGTTTGGATGATAACCTGAAGGTGGACTTTTTAGGCATAGATGCAGTTGGATGGCGGTCTATGTACTTTGTCGTAATGCCCAATTAAATCTCACTATATTTATCATATCATGTATATGCATTGTTATGCCCTTCTCTATTTGTCAATTGCCCGACTGTAATTTGTTCACCCAACATGCTTTTATCTTATGGGAGAGACACCTCTAGTGAACTGTGGACCCCGGTCCTATTCTTTACATAGCATACAATCTACTGCAATTGTGTTTTACTGTTTTCTTGCAAACAATCATCTTCCACTCGATACGTTTAATCCTTTGTTACAGCAAGCCGGTGAGATTGACAACCTCATGTTTCGTTGGGGCAAAGTACTTTGGTTTTATTGTGCGATTCCACGTTGGTGGGAATCCCCGTTGTTGCGCCGCATCACATTTCGCCACCATCAACCTTCAACGTGCTTCTTGGCTCCTCCTGGTTCGATTCAACCTTGGTTTCTTTCTGAGGGAAAACTTGCCACTGTGCGCATCATACCTTCCTCTTGAGTTCCTGATACGTCTCCAACGTATCGATAATTTCTTATGTTCCATGCCACTTTATTGATGATACCTACATGTTTTATGCACATTATATGTCATATTTATGCATTTTCTGGAACTAACCTATTAACAAGATGCCGAAGAGCCAGTTGTTGTTTTCTGCTGTTTTTGGTTTCAGAAATCCTAGTAAAGAAATATTCTCGGAATTGGACGAAACTTTCCCAGGGTCCTATTTTTGCACGAAGCTTCCGAAGACCGAAGAGATAACGAAGTGGGGCCACGAGGCAGCCGGGGACAGGCGGGCCCCCCCTGGGCACCTCGTGTGGCCCCTGACCTACCCTTCCGCCTACTTAAAGCCTCCGTCGAAACCCCCGATCGAGAGCCACGATACGGAAAACCTTCCCGAGACGCCGCCGCCGCGAATCCCATCTCGGGGGATTAGATCGCCTCCGGCACCCTGCCGGAGAGGGGATTCATCTCCCGGAGGACTCTACACCGCCATGGTCGCCTCCGGAGTGATGAGTGAGTAGTTCACCCCTGGACCATGGGTCCATAGCAGTAGCTAGATGGTCGTCTTCTCCTTGTTGTGCTTCATTGTTGGATCTTGTGAGCTGCCTAACATGATCAAGATCATCTATCTGTAATACTATATGTTGTGTTTGTCGGGATCCGATGGATAGAGAGTACTATGATTATGGTGATTATCAATCTATTGTTTATGTGTTGTTTATGATCTTGCATGCTCTCCGTTATTAGTAGAGGCTCTGGCCAAGTTTGTACTCTTAACTCCAAGAGGGAGTATTTATGCTCGATAGTGGGTTCATGCCTCCATTGAATCAGTGACAGAAAGTTCTAAGGTTGTGGATGTGTTGTTGCCACTAGGGATAAAACATTGATTCTATGTCTAAGGATGTAGTTGTTGATTACATTACGCACCATACTTAATGCAATTGTCTGTTGCTTAGCAACTTAATACTGAATGGGGTTCGGATGATAACCTGAAGGTGGACTTTTTAGGCATAGATGCACTTGGATGGCGGTCTATGTACTTTGTCGTAATGCCCGGATTAAATCTCACTATATTTATCATATCATGTATATGCATTGTTATGCCTTTCTCTATTTGTCAATTGCCCGACTGTAATTTGTTTACCCAACATGCTTTTATCTTATGGGAGAGACACCTCTAGTGAACTGTGGACCCCGGTCCTATTCTTTACATAGCATACAATCTACTGCAATTGTGTTTTACTGTTTTCTTTGCAAACATTTTCCACTCGATACGTTTAATCCTTTGTTACAGCAAGCCGGTGAGATTGACAACCTCACTGTTTCGTTGGGGCAAAGTACTTTGGTTTTGTTGTGCAGATTCCACGTTGGCGCCGGAATCCCTGTTGTTGCGCCGCATCACATTTCGCCACCATCAACCTTCAACGTGCTTCTTGGCTCCTACTGGTTCGATTAAACCTTGGTTTCTTTCTGAGGGAAAACTTGCCACTGTGCGCATCATACCTTCCTCTTGGGGTTCCCAACGGACGTGTACATCTACGCGCATCAAGCACTTTTTCTGGCGCCGTTGCCGGGAGATCAAGACACGCTGCAAGGGGAGTCTCCACTTCTCAATCTCTTTACTTTGTTTTTGTATTGCTTTATTTTATTTACTACTTTGTTTGCTGCACCTAAACAAAACACAAAAATTAGTTGCTAGTTTTACTTTATTTACTGTCTTGCTCTCTATATCAAAAACACAAAAAAATTAGTTACTTGTCTTTACTTTGTTTGCCTAGTTTACTTTTTGCTTATTGCATCATGTTTCCTTTTAATTTTACCACAAAAGACATACCGGTAGGACGTGGGTCCATAGTTGGGAGAAATAATATAGAAGAATTTTTCAATCATGTTAGTATTACTGAAGATTTTGAGGATAGACACTTGGTAGAACTTGCACCTACCTATGAAATTGCTGCTGCTGCTTTAGTTTGCATGTTGGAAACTAAATTTGTTAATCTCAATCCTATAATCCAACACATGTTTCTTACACTTGGTGATATGGAAGAAGGGGAAAAGAAAGATTTTGTTCTAGAAACTCTTCTTAGAGAATTTGGTGGTCTAGCAAGAGAGGCTAGAAAGGTTTTTGCTAAATTTAATATGCTAGGTTCTCATACCAATTTTATTGGTCTCCTTGAAAAAATGGACATGGATAGAATAAGGTACACTAATAATATTAATGATGGTGGGGAGATCAAAGCACCAATACCATGTAAACTCCTAGCTATGAATGATGCACTAGAAAATAACTATGCTTGGCTTGTTCCTGAAAATTTGTTCGATGAGAGTAGCAAGCCTAAGACTAATGAAAAGGGAGACGCTAAAACTTATATATCAAATATACTATGCTTGGTTGAGAAAACTCCCAACACCCCAAATAATAATGTTGATGCTTCATCTCTTGATAATACTTGATTTGCACTTTCTGCGCCTGAAAGGCGAAAGCGCTTATGGGAGACAACCCATGTTTTTACCTACAGAAATTTTTGTTTTGTTGAGTCTTGGAAGTTGTTTACTACTGTAGCAACCTCTCCTTATCATGTTTTTGTGCCAAGTAAAGTTTCTATGTCAAAGTTGATGTTATATTTGGGATCGCTGCGCAGAAACAGCATTGCTGTCTGTCACGAATCTGGGCACAGTTCTCTGTAGAAAATTCGAAAAAATCTGCCAATTTACGAGCGTCATCCTCAGATATGTACGCAACTTTCATTAGTTTTGAGTTTTCCATTTGAGCAAGTCTGGTGCCAGATTTAAATTTGTCTTTACGGACTGTTCTGTTTTTGACAGATTCTGCCTTTTATTTCGCATTGCCTCTTTTGCTATGTTGGATTCATTTCTTTGATCCATTAATGTCCAGTAGCATTATGCAATGTCCAGAGGTGTAAAGAATGATTGTGTCACCTCTGAATGAGTGAATTATTAATTGTGCACTAACCCTCTAATGAGTTTGCTTGAAGTTTGGTGTGAAGGAAGTTTTCAAGGGTCAAGAGAGGAGAATGATATACTATGATCAAGAGGAGTGAAAGCTCTAAGCTTGGGGATGCCCCGTGGTTCACCCCTGCATATTTTAAGAAGACTCAAGCGTCTAAGCTTGGGGATGCCCAAGGCATCCCCTTCTTCATCGACAAAATCATCAGTTCCCCCCTGAAACTATATTTTTATTCAATCACATCTTCTGTTCTTTACTTGGAGCGTCGGTTTGTTTTCGTTTTTGTTTTTGTTTGAATAAAATGGATCCTAGCATTCACTTTGTGGGAGAGAGACACGCTTGTTGCATATGGACACATGTGTCCTTAGGCTTTACTCATAATGTTCAAGGCGAAGTTTCTTCTTCGTTAAATTGTTATATGGTTGGAATTGGAAAATGCTACATGTAGTAATTCTAAAATGTCTTGGATAATGTGATACTTGGCAATTGTTGTGCTCATGTTTAAGCTCTTGCATCATATGATTTGCATCCATTAATGAAGAAATACATAGAGCTTGCTAAAATTTGATTTGCATATTTGGTCTCTCTAAGGTCTAGATAATATCTAGTATTGAGTTTTGAACAACAAGGAGACGGTGTAGAGCCTTATAATGTTTACAATATGTCTTTTATGTGAGTTTTGCTGCACTTGTTCATCCTTGAGTTTGCTTCAAATAACCTTGCTATCCTAAACCTTGTATCGAGAGGGAATACTTCTCATGCATCCAAAATCCTTGAGCCAACTACTATGCCATTTGTGTCCACCATACCTACCTACTACATGGTATTTCTCCGCCATTCCAAAGTAAATTGCTTGAGTGCTACCTTTAAAATTCCATCATTCACCTTTGCAATATATAGCTCATGGGACAAAATAGCCTTAAAAACTATCGTAGTATTGAATATGTACTTATGCACTTTATATTTTATTAAGTTGCTTGTTGTGCGATAACCATGCTTCTGGGGAACGCCATCAATTATTGTTGAATATCATGTGAGTTGCTATGCATGTCCGTCTTGTCTGAAGGATCTATCATTTTAGTGGTTGGAGCATGCAAAATTGTTAGAGAAGAACATTGGGCCGCTAACTAAAGCCATGAATCATGGTTGAAGTTTCAGTCTTGGACATATATCCTCAATCTCATATGAGAATAATAATTGTTGCTACATGCTTATGCATTTAAGAGGAGTCCATTATCTGTTGTCCATGTTGTCCCGGTATGGATGTCTAAGTTGAGAATAATCAAAAGCGAATCCAAAATGCGAGCTTTCTTTAGACCTGTACGGCGGCATGGAGGTACCCCTTTGTGACACTTGGTTGAAACATGGCATGCAAAGATCCGGTAGTCCAAGCTAAGTAGGACGAGGTGCAGACACTATTAGTATACTATGCATGAGGCTTGCAACTTGTAAGATATAATTTTCATAACTCATATGCTTTATAACTACCGTTGACAAAATTGTTTCATGTTTTCAAAATAAAAGCTCTAGCACAAATACAACAATCGATGCTTTCCTCTTTGAAGGACCATTCTTTTACTTTTATGTTGAGTCAGTTTACCTATCTCCTTCCACCTTAAGAAGCAAACACTTGTGTGAAATGTGCATTGATTCCTACATACTTGCATATTGCACTTGTTATATTACTTTATGTTGACAATATCCATGAGATATACATGTTATAAGTTGAAAGCAACCGCTGAAACTTCATCTTCCTTTGTGTTGCTTCAATACCTTTACTTTGATTTATTGCTTTATGAGTTAACTCTTATGCAAGACTTATTGATGCTTGTCTTGAAGTACTATTCATGAAAAGTCTTTGCTATATGATTCACTTGTTTACTCATGTCATTACCTTTGTTTTGATCGCTGCATTCAATACATATGTTTACAAATAGTATGATCAAGATTATGATGGCATGTCACTTCAGAAATTATCTTTGTTATCGTTTTACCTGCTCGGGACGAGCAGAACTAAGCTTGGGGATGCTGATACGTCTCCAACGTATCGATAATTTCTTATGTTCCATGCCACTTTATTGATGATACCTACATGTTTTATGCACATTATATGTCATATTTATGCATTTTCTGGAACTAACCTATTAACAAGATGCGAAGAGCCAGTTGTTGTTTTCTGCTGTTTTTGGTTTCAGAAACCCTAGTAAAGAAATATTCTCGGAATTGGACGAAACTTTCGCCAGGGTCCTATTTTTGCACGAAGCTTCCGGAAGACCGAAGAGATAACGAAGTGGGGCCACGAGGCAGCCATGGGACAGGGCGGCGGCCTGGCCCTGGCCGCGCGGCCCTACCCCCTGGGCACCTCGTGTGGCCCCCGACCTACCCTTCCGCCTACTTAAAGCCTCCATCGCGAAACCCCCAGCCGAGAGCCACGATACGGAAAACCTTACCGAGACGCCGCCGCGAATCCCATCTCGGGGATTCAGGAGATCGCCTCCCGCAGGGGATTCATCTCCCGGAGGACTCTACACCGCCATGGTCGCCTCCGGAGTGATGAGTGAGTAGTTCACCCCTGGACCATGGGTCCATAGCAGTTGCTAGATGGTCGTCTTCTCCTTGTTGTGCTTCATTGTTGGATCTTGTGAGCTGCCTAACATGATCAAGATCATCTATCTGTAATACTATATGTTGTGTTTGTCGGGATCCGATGGATAGAGAGTACTATGATTATGGTGATTATCAATCTATTGTTTATGTGTTGTTTATGATCTTGCATGCTCTCCGTTATTAGTAGAGGCTCTGGCCAAGTTTGTACTCTTAACTCCAAGAGGGGTATTTATGCTCGATAGTGGGTTCATGCCTCCATTGAATCTGGGACAGTGACAGAAAGTTCTAAGGTTGTGGATGTGCTGCCACTAGGGATAAAACATTGATTCTATGTCTAAGGATGTAGTTGTTGATTACATTACACACCATACTTAATGCAATTGTCTGTTGCTTAGCAACTTAATACTGAATGGGGTTCGGATGATAACCTGAAGGTGGACTTTTTAGGCATAGATGCAGTTGGATGGCGGTCTATGTACTTTGTCGTAATGCCCGGATTAAATCTCACTATATTTATCATATCATGTATATGCATTGTTATGCCTTTCTCTATTTGTCAATTGCCCGACTGTAATTTGTTTACCCAACATGCTTTTATCTTATGGGAGAGACACCTCTAGTGTGGACCCCGGTCCTATTCTTTACATAGCATACAATCTAATGCAATTGTGTTTTCTTTGCAAACATTTTCCACTCGATACGTTTAATCCTTTGTTACAGCAAGCCGGTGAGATTGACAACCTCACTGTTTCGTTGGGGCAAAGTACTTTGTTTTGTTGTGCAGGTTCCACGTTGGCGCCGGAATCCCTGTTGTTGCGCCGCATCACATTTCGTCACCATCAACCTTCAACGTGCTTCTTGGCTCCTACTGGTTCGATTAAACCTTGGTTTCTTTCTGAGGGAAAACTTGCCACTGTGCGCATCATACCTTCCTCTTGGGGTTTGATGGCGTGTAACTCACACGTTCGTTGGGAACCCCAAGAAGCACGTTGAAGGTTGATGGTCGCGAAATGTGGCGCAACACCAGGGATTCCGGCGCCAACTAGGAACCTGCACAACACAACCCAAGTACTTTGTCCCAACGAAACAGTGAGGTTGTCAATCTCACCGGCTTGCTGTAACAAAGGATTAAACGTATCGAGTGGAAGATGTTTGCAAAGAAAACATTAAAACAAGTAGATTGTATGCTATGTAAAGAATAGGACCGGGGTCCACAGTTCACTAGAGGTGTCTCTCCCATAAGATAAAAGCATGTTGGGTGAACAAATTACAGTCGGCAATTGACAAATAGAGAAAGGCATAACAATGCATATACATGACATGATAAATATAGTGAGATTTAATTGGGCATTACGACAAAGAACATAGACCGCCATCCAACTGCATCTATGCCTAAAAAGTCCACCTTCAGGTTATCGTCCGAACCCCCTCCAGTATTAAGTTGCAAAGCAACAGACAATTGCATTAAGTATGGTGTGTAATGTAATCAACAACTACATCCTTAGACATAGCATCAATGTTTTATCCCTAGTGGCAACAGCACATCCACAACCTTAGAACTTTCTGTCACTGTCCCAGATTCAATGGAGGCATGAACCCACTATCGAGCATAAATACTCCCTCTTGGAGTTAAGAGTAAAAACTTGGCCAGAGCCTCTACTAATAACGGAGAGCATGCAAGATCATAAACAACACATGAACAATAGATTGATAATCACCATAATCATAGTACTCTCTATCCATCGGATCCCGACAAACACAACATATAGAATTACATATAGATGATCTTGATCATGTTAGGCAGCTCACAAGATCCAACAATGAAGCACAACAAGGAGAAGACGACCATCTAGCTACTGCTATGGACCCATGGTCCAGGGTGAACTACTCACTCATCACTCCGGAGGCGACCATGGCGGTGTAGAGTCCTCCGGGAGATGAATCCCCTCCGGCAGGTGCGGAGGCGATCTCCGAATCCCGAGATGGGACAACGCGGGGGCCACACGAGGGCCCAGGGATAGGTCGGCGCGCCAGGGGCCGCGCCGCCACCCCCTGGCTGCCTCGTGGCCCCACTTCGTTAGGTCTTCGGTCTGGAAGCTTCGTGCAAAAATAGGACCCCGGGCGAAAGTTTCGTCCAATTCCAGAATATTTCTTTACTAGGATTTCCGAAACCAAAAACAGCAGAAAACAGCAACTGGCTCTTCGCATCTTGTTAATAGGTTAGTTCCAGAAAATGCATAAATATGACATATAATGTGCATAAAACATGTAGGTATCATCAATAAAGTAGCATGGAACATAAGAAATTATCGATACGTTGGAGACGTATCAGCATCCCCAAGCTTAGTTCTGCTCGTCCCGAGCAGGTAAAACGATAACAAAGATAATTTCTGAAGTGACATGCCATCAAAATCTTGATCATACTATTTGTAAACATATGTAATGAATGCAGCGATCAAAGCAAAGGTAATGACATGAGTAAACAACTGAATCATAAAGCAAAGACTTTTCATGAATAGTACTTCAAGACAAGCATCAATAAGTCTTGCATAAGAGTTAACTCATAAAGCAATAAATCAAAGTAAAGGTGTTGAAGCAACACATAGGAAGATTAAGTTTCAGCGGTTGCTTTCAACTTGTAACATGTATATCTCATGGATATTGTCAACATAAAGTAATATAATAAGTGCAATATGCAAATATGTAGGAATCAATGCACAGTTCACACAAGTGTTTGCTTCTTAAGGTGGAAGGAGATAGGTAAACTGACTCAACAATAAAAGTAAAAGAATGGTCCTTCGCAGAGGAAAGCATCGATTGCTGTATTTGTGCTAGAGCTTTTAGTTTGAAAACATGAAACAATTTTGTCAACGGTAGTAATAAAGCATATGAGTTATGTAAATTATATCTTACAAGTTGCAAGCCTCATGCATAATGTACTAATAGTGCCCGCACCTTGTCCTACTTAACTTGGACTACCGGATCTTTGCATGCCATGTTTCAACCAAGTGTCACAAAGGGGTACCTCCATGCCGCCTGTACAAAGGTCCAAGGAGAATGCTCGCATTTCGGATTTCTCGCTTTTGATTATTCTCAACTTAGACATCCATACCGGGACAACATGGACAACAGATAATGGACTCCTCTTAAATGCATAAGCATGTAGCAAAGTTATTGTTCTCATATGAGATTGAGGATATATGCCCAAAACTGAAACTTCAACCATGATTCATGGCTTTAGTTAGCGGCCCAATGTTCTTCTCTAACAATTTTGCATGCTCCAACCACTAAAATGATAGACCTTCAGACAAGACGGACATGCATAGCAACTCACATGATATTCAACAATAGTTGATGGCGTTCCCCAGAAGCATGGTTATCGCACAACAAGCAACTTAATAAAATATAAAGTGCATAAGTACATATTCAATACTACGATAGTTTTTAAGGCTATTTTGTCCCATGAGCTATATATTGCAAAGGTGAATGATGGAATTTTAAAGGTAGCACTCAAGCAATTTACTTTGGAATGGCGGAGAAATACCATGTAGTAGGTAGGTATGGTGGACACAAATGGCATAGTAGTTGGCTCAAGGATTTTGGATGCATGAGAAGTATTCCCTCTCGATACAAGGTTTAGGCTAGCAAGGTTATTTGAAGCAAACTCAAGGATGAACAAGTGCAGCAAAACTCACATAAAAGACATATTGTAAACATTATAAGACTCTACACTGTCTTCCTTGTTGTTCAAAACTCAATACTAGATATTATCTAGACCTTAGAGAAACCAAATATGCAAATCAAATTTTAGCAAGCTCTATGTATTTCTTCATTAATGGGTGCAAAGCATATGATGCAAGAGCTTAAACATGAGCACAACAATTGCCAAGTATCACATTATCCAGGACATTTTAGAATTACTACATGTAGCATTTTCCAATTCCAACCATATAACAATTTAACGAAGAAGAAACTTCGCCTTGAACATTATGAGTAAAGCCTAAGGACACATGTGTCCATATGCAACAGCGGAGCGTGTCTCTCTCCCACAAAGTGAATGCTAGGATCCATCTTATTCAAACAAAAACAAAAACAAAAACAAACCGACGCTCCAAGTAAAGAACACAAGATGTGATTGAATAAAAATATAGTTTCAGGGGAGGAACCTGATGATGTTGTCGATGAAGAAGGGGATGCCTTGGGCATCCCAAGCTTAGACGCTTGAGTCTTCTTAAAATATGCAGGGGTGAACCACGGGGGCATCCCCAAGCTTAGAGCTTTCACTCCTCTTGATCATAGTATATCATTCTCCTCTCTTGACCCTTGAAAACTTCCTTCACACCAAACTTCAAGCAAACTCATTAGAGGGTTAGTGCATCATTAATAATTCACTCATTCAGAGGTGACACAATCATTATTTTCACTTCTGGACATTGCATAATGCTACTGGACATTAATGGATCAAAGAAATAAATCCAACATAGCAAAAGAGGCAATGCGAAATAAAAGGCAGAATCTGTCAAAAACAGAACAGTCCGTAAAGACGAATTTAGAAATGGCACCAGACTTGCTCAAATGGAAAAACTCAAAACTAATGAAAGTTGCGTACATATCTGAGGATCACGCTCGTAAATTGGCAGATTTTTTCGAATTTTCTACAGAGAATTGTGCCCAGATTCGTGACAGACAGCAATGCTGTTTCTGCGCAGCGATCCCAAATACAACATCAACTTTGACATAGAAACTTTACTTGGCACAAAAACATGATAAGGAGAGGTTGCTACAGTAGTAAACAACTTCCAAGACTCAACAAAACAAAAAATTGCTGTAGGTAAAAACATGGGTTGTCTCCCATAAGCGCTTTTCTTTAACGCCTTTCAGCTAGGCGCAGAAAGTGCAAATCAAGTAACATCGAGAGATGGTGTGTCAACCTTACCTTGGGCTTTATCCTTACCTTTCTTATTGTTTTTCTTTCCCTTTGGTTTAGGAAATATATGATTTCCACCTGGTATAGAGGTGAATTTCAGAGTGCCTTCTCCCACATCAATGACTGCTCCCAATAGTTTCAGCAAGGATCTTCCGAGTATGATTTTTCCTGTGTCAATAACAAGATAATCAATGGATATTGTTCTTCCATGAATGGTTGTATGCACACCTGCAGCTATTCCCTTAGGAATTATAGTAGAGTTATCAATGAGAGTTATTTCTTCTCCCCCTTCATCGACTCCCCAAAGTTTCAAAGACTTATAAATGTTTTCAGGCATAAGGCAAAATTCATACATAATATCACAATAGGCATGAAGAGTTCGATCACCGATAACAATTTTAACAGCAGGATCCCATAATGAAGGTTTAGGATTCTCTAAGACTTGTTCAAGACGATTACGAACACAGTGATAATTATCATTCAAGCGGGATGTACTTATCTCGAGATTGTTCAATCTATTATAGATGCTAATAAGGGCTGAATCAAAGTTATTAGCCGAATCATGTGATGCAACCAATTTCTTTATGGCATTAAAAGCTTGATCCCCATTGCAATGAAGGAAATCTCCTCCTACTAAAGTGTCCAAAGCATATCTATAGCGAACCATAAGACCAAAATAAAAATTACTAAGGAGCAAACTTAGAGTCATTTGAGGTTCAGTTTTACGATAAGAAGTAAAAATTCTAGACCAAGCATCCTTAAAACTCTCCTCATCCCCTTGTTTAAAAGTGAAGACTAATTCTTCAGGCGAAGAAGTAACAGGTTCAGAGCTAGACATGGTAACAAAAGTAACTAATTTTTTTGTGTTTTTGATATAGAGAGCAAGACAATAAATAAAGTAAAACTAGCAACTAATTTTTTTGTGTTTTGTTTAGGTGCAGCAAACAAGTAGTAAATAAAATAAAGCAAGACAAAAACAAAGTAAAGAGATTGAAGTGGAGACTCCCCTTGCAGCGTGTCTTGATCTCCCCGGCAACGGCGCCAGAAAAAGAGCTTGATGGCGTGTAACTCACACGTTCGTTGGGAACCCCAAGAGGAAGGTATGATGCGCACAGTAGCAAGTTTTCCCTCAGAAAGAAACCAAGGTTTAATCGAACCAGTAGGAGCCAAGAAGCACGTTGAAGGTTGATGGTCGCGAAATGTGATGCGGCGCAACACCAGGGATTCCGGCGCCAACTAGGAACCTGCACAACACAACCCAAGTACTTTGTCCCAACGAAACAGTGAGGTTGTCAATCTCACCGGCTTGCTGTAACAAAGGATTAAACGTATCGAGTGGAAGATGTTTGCAAAGAAAACAGTAAAACAAGTAGATTGTATGCTATGTAAAGAATAGGACCGGGGTCCACAGTTCACTAGAGGTGTCTCTCCCATAAGATAAAAGCATGTTGGGTGAACAAATTACAGTCGGGCAATTGACAAATAGAGAAAGGCATAACAATGCATATACATGACATGATAAATATAGTGAGATTTAATTGGGCATTACGACAAAGAACATAGACCGTCATCCAACTGCATCTATGCCTAAAAAGTCCACCTTCAGGTTATCGTCCGAACCCCCTCCAGGATTAAGTTGCAAAGCAACAGACAATTGCATTAAGTATGGTGCGTAATGTAATCAACAACTACATCCTTAGACATAGCATCAATGTTTTATCCCTAGTGGCAACAGCACATCCACAACCTTAGAACTTTCTGTCACTGTCCCAGATTCAATGGAGGCATGAACCCACTATCGAGCATAAATACTCCCTCTTGGAGTTAAGAGTAAAAACTTGGCCAGAGCCTCTACTAATAACGGAGAGCATGCAAGATCATAAACAACACATGAACAATAGATTGATAATCACCATAATCATAGTACTCTCTATCCATCGGATCCCGACAAACACAACATATAGAATTACATATAGATGATCTTGATCATGTTAGGCAGCTCACAAGATCCAACAATGAAGCACAACAAGGAGAAGACGACCATCTAGCTACTGCTATGGACCCATGGTCCAGGGGTGAACTACTCACTCATCACTCCGGAGGCGACCATGGCGGTGTAGAGTCCTCCGGAGATGAATCCCTCTCCGGCAGGGTGCCGGAGGCGATCTCCGAATCCCCCGAGATGGGATTCGCGGCGGCGCGTCTCTGTAAGGTTTTCCGTATCGTGGCTCTCGGTACTGGGGGTTTCGCGACGAGCTTTTGTAGGGAGGGTCAACGCGGGGGCCACACGAGGGCCGGGGATAGGTCGGCGCGGCCAGGCCTGGGCCGCGCCGGCCACCCCCTGGCTGCCTCGTGGCCCCACTTCGTTAGGTCTTCGGTCTTCTGGAGCTTCGTGCAAAAATAGGACCCTGGGCGAAAGTTTCGTCCAATTCCGAGAATATTTCTTTACTAGGATTTCTGAAACCAAAAACAGCAGAAAAAGAACTGGCTCTTCGGCATCTTGTTAATAGGTTAGTTCCAAAATGCATAAATATGACATATAATGTGCATAAAACATGTAGGTATCATCAATAAAGTAGCATGGAACATAAGAAATTATCGATACGTTGGAGACGTATCAGCATCCCCAAGCTTACATCTACGCGCCCAACGGACGCATTAAGTATGGTGCGTAATTTAATCGACAACTACATCCTTAGACATAGAATCAATGTTTTATCCCAACAGCACATCACAACCTTAGAACTTTCTGTCACTGTCCCAGGTGTCAATGAAGGCATGAACCCACTATCGAGCATAAATACTCCCTCTTGGAGTTAAGAGCAAAAACTTGGCCAGAGCCTCTACTAATAACGGAGAGCATGCAAGATCATAAACAACACATAAACAATAGATTGATAATCATCATAACATAGTATTCTCTATCCATCGGATCCCGACAAACACAACATATAGAATTACATATAGATGATCTTGATCATGTTAGGCAGCTCACAAGATCCAACAATGAAGCACAATAAGGAGAAGACAACCATCTAGCTACTGCTATGGACCCATAGTCCAGGGGTGAACTACTCACTCATCACTCCGGAGGCGACCATGGCGGTGTAGAGTCCTCCGGGAGATGAATCTCTCCGGCAGCGGGAGAGGCGATCTCCTGAATCCCCCGAGATGGGATTCGCGGCGGCGCTCTCGTAAGGTTTTCCGTATCGTGGCTCTCGGTACTGGGGTTTCGCGACGGAGGCTTTGTAGGGAAGGGTAGGTCAAGAGGCGGCGCGAGGGGCCCACACCACAGCCGGCGCGGCCAGGGCCTCGCCGCGCCCCTATGGTGTGGCCACCTCGTGGCCCCACTTCGATCCCTTCGGTCTTCTGGAAGCTTCGTGCAAAAATAGGACCCTGGGCGGTGATTTCATCCAATTCCGAGAATATTTCTACTAGGATTTCTGAAACCAAAAGCAGAAAACAACAACTGGCTCTTCGGCATCTTGTTAATAGGTTAGTTCCAGTAAATACGACATATAATGTGCATAAAACATGTAGGTATCATCAATAAAGTAGCATGGAACATAAGAAATTATCGATACGTTGGAGACGTATCAGCATCCCCAAGCTTAGTTCTGCTCGTCCCGAGCAGGTAAAACGATAACAAAGATAATTTCTGAAGTGACATGCCATCATAATCTTGATCATACTATTTGTAAACATATGTAATGAATGCAGCGATCAAAACAATGGTAATGACATGAGTAAACAACTGAATCATAAAGCAAAGACTTTTCATGAATAGTACTTCAAGACAAGCATCAATAAGTCTTGCATAAGAGTTAACTCATAAAGCAATAAATCAAAGTAAAGGTATTGAAGCAACACAAAGGAAGATTAAGTTTCAGCGGTTGCTTTCAACTTATAACATGTATATCTCATGGATATTGTCAACATAAAGTAATATAACAAGTGCAATATGCAAGTATGTAGGAATCAATGCACAATTCACACAAGTGTTTGCTTCTTAAGGTGGAGGGAGATAGGTAAACTGACTCAACAATAAAAGTAAAAGAATGGTCCTTCAAAGAGGAAAGCATCGATTGCTGTATTTGTGCTAGAGCTTTTATTTTGAAAACATGAAACAATTTTGTCAACGGTAGTAATAAAGCATATGAGTTATGTAAATTATATCTTATAAGTTGCAAGCCTCATGCATAGTATACTAATAGTGCCCGCACCTTGTCCTACTTAGCTTGGACTACCGGATCTTTGCATGCCATGTTTCAACCAAGTGTCACAAAGGGGTACCTCCATGCCGCCTGTACAAAGGTCTAAGGAGAATGCTCGCATTTTGGATTTCTCGCTTTTGTTTATTCTCAACTTAGACATCCATACCGGGACAACATGGACAACAGATAATGGACTCCTCTTAAATGCATAAGCATGTAGCAATGATTATTATTCTTATATGAGATTGAGGATATATGTCCAAAACTGAAACTTCAACCATGATTCATGGCTTTAGTTAGCGGCCCAATGTTCTTCTCTAACAATTTGCATGCTCCAATCATTAAAGTGATAGATCCTTCAGACAAGACGGACATGCATAGCAACTCACATGATATTCAACAATAGTTGATGGCGTTCCCCAGAAGCATGGTTATCGCACAACAAGCAACTTAATAAAAGATAAAGTGCATAAGTACATATTCAATACTACGATAGTTTTTAAGGCTATTTTGTCCCATGAGCTATATATTGCAAAGGTGAATGATGGAATTTAAAGGTAGCACTCAAGCAATTTACTTTTGAATGGCGGAGAAATACCATGTAGTAGGTAGGTATGGTGGACACAAATGGCATAGTGGTTGGCTCAAGGATTTTGGATGCATGAGAAGTATTCCCTCTCGATACAAGGTTTAGGCTAGCAAGGTTATTTGAAGCAAACTCAAGGATGAACCGGTGCAGCAAAACTCACATAAAAGACATATTGTAAACATTATAAGACTCTACACCGTCTTCCTTGTTGTTCAAAACTCAATACTAGATATTATCTAGACCTTAGAGAGACTGATACGTCCAAAACGTATCTACTTTCCCGAACACTTTTGCTATTGTTTTGCCTATAATTTGTGTATTTTGGATACAACTAACACGGACTAACGCTGTTTTCAGCAGAACTGCTCTGGTGTCTCGTTTTTGTGCAGAAATCCAACTTTCGGGAAAATCCTCGGAATTCTTGCAGAAGGCCCTATTTTACCAAAATATTGACGGAGCCAGAAGGGCAAAGGAGGTGGAGGCCCGAGGGCCCCACACCATATGGCGGCGCGGCCCAGGGGGGGCCCGCGCGGCCCTATGGTGTGGCCCCCTCGGCCGGCCTCCGACGCCCCCCTTCGGACTACTTATTGGTTTCGACCTGAAAACGCACGGGGAGAAGTCGAAGTCGCCAGAAACCCTCCAGAGAGCCGCCACATCGCGAAACTCCGTCGCGGGAGCCAGAAGTCTCCGTTCTGGCACTCCGCCGGGACGGGGAATTGGAGGAGATCTTCACCGCCATCACCGCCAACGCCTCTCCATCAACCAGCAATGTTTCCCCCATCCATGTGTGAGTAATTCCCCGCTGTAGGCTGAAGGGGATGGTAGGGATTGGATGAGATTGGTCATGTAATAGTCATAAGATTGTTAGGGCATAGTGCCTAGTATCCGTAGATGTCACTTTTATGATATTGTTGCAACTTGTTATGCTTAATGCTTGTCACTAGGGCCCGAGTGCCATGATCTCAGATCTGAACATGTTATTGATTCATGAAGATATTCGTTGTTTATGATCTTACCTGCAAGTTGTATACACATGTCGCTGTCCGGAACCAATGGCCCCGAAGTGACAGAAATCGGGACAACCGGAGGGGATGGTAGTGATGTGAGGATCACATGTGTTCACGGAGTGTTAATGCTTTGCTCCGGCACTCTATTAAAAGGAGTACCTTAATATCCAGTAGTTTCCCTAGAGGCCCGGCTGCCACCGGCTGGTAGGACAAAAGATGTTGTGCAAGTTTCTCATTGCGAGCACGTACGACTAAATATGGAACACATGCCTATTGATTGATTAGTACTTGGATACCGTTTTATTATTATCTGCAAATGCCCATGCTTTGATTGTTACATGAGTTTCTCTCATCCATGCAACGCCCGTAAATCCCGTGCCTACAGTATTTTAATCCTGCTGTTTACTATAATCACTACTGCTGTCTTTATTTCACCGCTGCTGTTATTTCACTATTCCACTGCCATAAAACTGTTACTACTGATAAACTCTTGCGAGCAAGTCTGTTTCCAGGTGCAGCTGAATTGACAACTCCGCTGTTAAGGCTTACAAGTATTCTTTGTCTCCCCTTGTGCCGAATCAATAAATTGGGTAATACTTCCCTCGAAGACTGTTGCGATCCCCTATACTTGTGGGTCATCAAGACTATTTTCTGGCGCCGTTGCCGGGGAGCATAGCTTTATTTGGAAGTTCACTTGGATTGATATTGTTCGCTGCAAATTCTCCATTATGGGTAAACCTCGCGATACTAAGATCGCCATATTACCATCCACTACAAGAAAAGGTACAACTCTGAGTACCTCTGCTGCTCTTGATTCACCCTCTGTGATTGATAAACTTGTTTCACCGCCACATGCTTCACGTGCTGGTACTCTGCTGAATCTGAAAATTCTCATAATATTGATAATGTTTCTGCTGTGCTTGATGATAGTGGTTCATTGGGATCTTTTCTAGATGCTACAATTGCTAAGTCTAGACAAATTGAAAATACTGAAACTCCTAATGAAAATGCTGCTACACCTGTTAATTCACCTGAGTCTGTTGAATATTCTAGTGATGATCTTGATGAAGATTATGTAGAGCTTGATGATGATTTTATTGAAAAATGCAATGCTACTACTGATGCAAGAAAAATTAAAAAGTTGCTTGCAGAACATGCTGTTAGATATAAACCATCTCCTGATCCTAAATTTGCCACATCTCCTATAAACATTAGGGATAAAGATTATGATTTTTCTCTTGATCTATCTCATATAGCTATTGTTGAGAAAACACCCTTTTGTGGTACTGAAAAAGAAAGTGCTGTTGAACACCTGACTGAGTTATCTACTCTTAGTGGCGTGTTTTCTGATGATGTCAAGATGCGTACTTATTTTGTCGCTAAAATTTTTCCGTTCTCATTAAAGGATGATGCTAAAACTTGGTATAATAATTTGCCTCCTGGTTCTATTAAAAGTCCAACTGACTTGCGTGATGTTTTCTTTCGTACTTTCCTGCTAGTGCTCAACATGCTGCTTGCAGAGAATTTATAATTTTGACAGGAAGATGGAGAGAAATTGCCTGAGGCTTGGGCTAGATTTTGTTCTCTTATTAGAGCTTAGCCTGACCATGATTTGGAAAAGCATGATTTACTTGATATATTTTATAGTGGACTAACTATTGAGTCTAGGGCATACCTGGATAGTTGTGCTGGTTGTGTTTTCAGGAAAAGAACTCCAGAAGACGCTGAAGAATTATTGGCTAAAATAGGCCGGAATCATGATGATTGGTCTACACCTGAACCAACCCCGACACCGATAGTGAAGAAGAGGGGTATGATTAAATTAAATGATGAAGATATGAGGGAAGCCAAGAAGTCTCTTAAAGAGAAGGGTATTAAACCCGAAGATGTGAAGAATTTACCTCCTATAGAAGATATATGTGAGACAATTCCCCCTTCATCCATGATTGAGGTACACTCGCTTCAACACTTTACTAGGGAAGATATTCCGTATTCAAAATCTCCTGCTCAATGCTTAGATGAATTTGATAATTATATTGTTAAGCAAGAAAACTTTAATATGAGAGTAGAGAATCATTTAATGGAAAATTCCGAGCTATTAGTGAATTGCATGGTATTGTGGAGAGAACCTCCAATGATGTTAAGATACTTGTTAAACATTTTCAAATGGTTCAAACTCAAATTGATCAACTTACTAAAGTGCAAAATGACTTGTTGGGAAATAATTCTAAAGAAAAACATGCTTATGAAGTAACAACTAGAGGTGGTGTTTCTACCCAGGATCCTCTATATCCTGAAGGGCATCCCAAAAGAATTGAACAAGATTCTCAACTAATTAAAACTAGTGCTCCATCTAAGAAAAAGAAACATAAGAATGTTGTAGAATCCTCTGAACCTGTTAATGATCCTAATAGTATTTCTATTTCTGATGCTGAAACTGAAAGTGGTAATGAACATGAGGAAGATAATGATAAGAATGATACTCCTGATAAAGAAGAAATTGAAAAAGAACCTGAAAAGCATGCTAAAAATAAAAAGTACACTAAAGAAGATTTTATTACTGAGAAACATGGTAATGAAAGAGAACCTTGGGTTCAAAAGCAAATGCCTTTTCCTGCTAAGAAACTAAAATCAAAGGAGGAGGAACATTATAATAAATTTTGTGATTGGATGAAACCTTTATTTTTGCAAATCCCTTTGACTGATGCTATTAAATTGCCTCCTTATTCAAAGTATATGAAAGATATTGTTACTAACAAAAGGAAAATCCCCAATGAGGAAATTTCTACTATGCTCGCTAATTACTCCTTCAATGGTAAGATTCCAAAGAAGTTGGGCGACCCAGGTATACCGACTATTCCTTGTTCCATCAAGAATAATTATGTTAGAACTGCTCTATGTGATTTGGGAGCAGGTGTTAGTGTAATGCCTTTTTCTCTTTATAAGAGACTTGATTTAGATAAATTGATACCAACTGATATATCTTTGCAAATGGCTGATAAATCTACTGCTATTCCTGTTGGTTTATGTGAAAATGTTCCTGTTCAAGTTACTCAGCATTGCTTGATATTAACTGATTTTGTTGTGTTGGAAATGCCTGAAGATGATAATATGTCCATTATTCTTGGAAGACCCTTTCTTAATACTGCAGGGGCTGTTATTGATTGCAATAAAGGCATGGTTACTTTCAATGTTGATGATAAGGAACACACTGTCTATTTTCCCAAGAGGATTGATAAAGTATGTGGAGTCAATACAATTTTTAATGTGAAAACTATCAAAGTGGGATCCATTGATTGTCCTATATATGAGCCTAAAGAAGAATATCAAACTCTTGTGATTGGATCCATATCAATTCAATATAAGGTAACATGATTGATTTGAGGTTTATTTCTTCTTATGTCATATAAAATTTATTTGATAGCAAGACTTGATCAACCTTGTTAACAAGTATATTTTATTGCATAAAAGAGCTAAACAACACTTCTTTCTTTCTCTCCCTTCACCTATTTTACTTGCTGTAGCACTTTTGTTTTGCAATATGCTCTAGTCATTTAAGATTTTAGAAATCATTTTCCTGCGCAGTAATCATTAATTTAATACCCAGAAATGTGCATTTTTCGAAGTTCTCTAAAAATTACAAAAATTACACCGTTGGTCCTATTTTTCGACGAGGCACCTGGGAGCACCAGAGGATGACCTGTGGGGCACCAGGGGGTGCCACACCATAGGCCGGCGCGGCCAGCAAGGGGGCCGCGCCACCTGTGGTGTGGGCCACCCCTTGCCCCACTTCACCATCTCTTCCTCCCAGCACCTTCTCTCTCCCGAAAAAGCTCGTACCAAGTTTCTCTCACTCGTGTTTCTGCTCAAGAACTCGTGATTTTTCGATCTCCTTGCTCAGCCCAGATTTCTGTCTGAAATTTGGCACATTTACTCCTTGAAGGGGAAGATGAAGAAATTCAAATTTGGAGAGTTGTTCAAGAAAGCAACAACCAGCACCGGTAGGCCCTCAAGGGCGTCTACTCAAATTAGGCGATCCTACAATGAGGATGTCATCGCGCCTAGCTTCGCGCCCGAGGAGGACCATGGGGCTCCTAATGCTTCATCCTTCCCCTGTTATGAGTTTCTGACCAATGCAGGGATATTGGATGACTTCTTCACCCTTGTCAACAGGGCAGGCCTAGCCACCTACGTGGGAGACGAGAGGGGACAATATTACAGGCTCACCAAAGTTTTCGTTGAGAGCTTCAAGTTTCACAACACGGAATATGAGCCGACAGTCGCATTCAAGATTTATGATATTCCTGTTACCATGAAATTGGAAGAATTTTGTTGTGCATTGGGTATTGCCCCTGTAGGTACAGCAAGGAGGATTGATGACAACCCCCGGGACTTGTTGGAGCTCTACCGAGGGATCACCGGGGATGATTGCCGCACCATCCAGCGAGGGAAGATAAGAAACATTCAACTCCCCGCTATTAAATATTTCGCATATTACATTGGTACTAGCATTTTGGGTAGAGAAAATACTAGCAACATCTCTAGCTACCATCTTGCTTTCTTGAATGTTGCACTTACTGGAGAGACACCTTATCATCTTGGTTCTCTTATTGCTCGCCGCCTGTCTAGCAGGGGGCCTATTTTTGGAGGAACTATTGCACTGCGCATTTTAACACATCTAGATATTCCTCTTGATTCTAATGATGTACCATTAACCCCTAGGAAACTAGATATTGCTGCTATGAAGAGCCATCATTTTGTTACTACTGACTCCACTATAGATAATATGGTCTATAGAATGTTGTTTGCTGATGGGAATGAGAAGGAAATCCCTCTTCCCCAGCCAGGTTTGTTCAATATTGACAGGCAATCATGGTCGCTCACTAAGGAGGAGGTGGAGGAACATATGAAGATACAAGAATTCCACCAGCAACATGACTCCGAGAACGCCGAGCCCTCCTACGACTACACCGTCACGTACCCCGACGTTTCCTCCAGCACATACATGGAACCGGGTCGTTCTTCGTCATATTACGAAGACACCACTTCATGGGGACCGTGGGAATGAACTCCACTTAGGCCAAAAGCCTAAGCTTGGGGGGAGGTATACCGGCATCACTCATTCTTTGCATATTATGGTTGCTGGATACTTGTACATACTTGTTTAGTCTCTAGAGTGGTTTTCTAATGAGAGGGAGATGATATTTGGGGAAGTGCTGTCCAAAAACAGATTCTGTTCTGTTACCAAAAAAATTCGTACGCACAGCCAGAACGTTATTTTGAGTTGTCAATTTTTGAGCATGTTCCCCAGGTTGTTATCTAACTTTCATTAGTTGAACACTTTTTGGTCTGAGCAATGGAAGATTTTTGTTAAATTCGATTTCTGTACTGCTGTCAGGATTTGGCAGATTTCTGTCATCCTGCTTTTCTGTGTTTCTGTTAGTTTGCATTCTTTTGTTTTCGCTTTGTTTCTTTCCTAAAACACAAAAAGACCAAAAATATTTCTGTTGTTTCTCTTCACCATTTGTTTATTTGGTACCTTGCTCTTAGTTTGCTTTATTTGCTATCGTTAGTTTGCTATAAGAAAACCCAAAAAGATTTTGCTTTGTTTGCTTGTTTTCTTTCGTGCTTGTTTCTAATTCGAAAACACCAAAAATATTTGCTGTTCTTCTTTGGTTTGTAAAGTTCATCATGAGTTCAATGGTCTTCGGTGGCTGGAGCGTGGTTTTCATTTCATATTATCCAAGCTACACAAGTGAAAAGGCAATAATGACGATCTACGACAATCTGATTGTGGTGAGAGGCTGGTATGAACTCTATTTGCTTTCATTTTTGTACATATACTCATCCATATGATCATGCTTAGTTGGTTCATGTGAGGTATATGTTATTTGGGAAAGTCTAGTAGCTCATGATCTCTCATGTTTAGTTCCAATTTATTAATATGAGTAGCATGTCATGGATGTTTGCTTGCATTGTTTTATTCATAAGTAAGTATGGCATTGTGGTATCCTCCTCTGAATAATTCATTTATATCGACTTGGCACATGCTCACGCATGCATATGACTGAACAAAAAGTCAATTAAGCCTCGATGATTTATATTGCTTCAGAGTTCTTGTATCACTTTTATGCCTCCGTTAATTTATTTTGCCGCAAGCATGATTATGACAGTTACTGCTCTCTTGATTTGTCGCTCCCTAGTCTTTTGCTAGCCTTCACTTGTACTGAGCGGGAACGCCGCTCGTGCCTCCAAACACCTGAAAACCAAGTTGTTCCAAAAGTGTCCACCATAAATACCTATGCATGGCATTTCAAACCATTCCAAGTAAATTCTCATGCGCTACCTTTAAAACTTTCAAAATGCTTCTCGATTTGTGTTAATGTTTCATAGCTCATGAGGAAGTATGTGGTGTTTAGCTTTCAACCTTGTCATTTACTTTTGACGGACTCTCATATGGACTAGTGGCACATCCGCTTATCCAATAATTTTGCAAAAGAGCTGGCAATGGGATTCCCAGTCCCAAATTAATTAACTTAAATAGACACTCCTCCATGGTTTGTGATTGTTGGACGGCACCCGAAGGATTCGGTTAGCCATGGCTTGTGTAAGCAAAGGTTGGGGGAGTGTCATCATCATAATAAAACTTAAATAAAAAGGCACTCCTTCATGGTATGTGATTGATGGCAGGCACCCGAGGATTCGGTTAGCCATGGTTTGTGAAAGAAAGGTTGGAAGGAGTGCCAACCAAAAATAAATAAAATGGGAGCCGCTCTTGTGAGTCCGGTTGATGAGGTAGTTAGTGTACCCATTACCATTCGTTGACAACAACAAACACCTCTCAAAATAATTTTACTCCTGCTTTACAAATGAAAAGCTCTAGCGCATGTTAATCCCTGCTTCCCTCTGCGGAGGGTCAATCTTTTACTTTTTATGTTGTGTCTCCATTCTTTCTTTGAGCACTATCTTGAGAGCACGACTGTCATTCTTAGTATAATATGCTTGTCTCAAAATATGATTGATTGTGGTATAACTTTGATGCTTTTACCTTTGACAATCACTACTTCTAGTCTTTCTATGAACTCAAGAGGTGCCTCGGCATTTATGTTTTGCCGATCAAATACGGGCAAGCGAGATACCACTTTACCATATTCTCTTATGAACATTGCAATCTTGCTTACATACATGATTCATGATGCTTATTATTAATTGTTGGTACTTCTCCATGATTGACATAGCTGTTGGATGATCTTATTTGCATGTATCTCATTATGAACTGCTTAAGTATTAGCCATAGCATGAGAATATATACATCATATGAGCAAATGTGTTCGTGAAAGTTCTTTTATCGCTCAGTTGTTAACTGAATTGCTTGAGGACAAGCACTAAGCTAGTTGATACGTCCAAAACGTATCTACTTTCCCGAACACTTTTGCTATTGTTTTGCCTCTAATTTGTGTATTTTGGATACAACTAACACGGACTAACGCTGTTTTCAGCAGAACTGCTCTGGTGTCTCGTTTTGTGCAGAAATCCAACTTTCGGGAAAATCCTCGGAATTCTTGCAGAAGGCCCTATTTTACCAAAATATTGACGGAGCCAGAAGGGCAAAGGAGGTGGAGGCCCGAGGGCCCCACACCATATGGCGGCGCGGCCCAGGGGGGGCCCGCGCGGCCCTATGGTGTGGCCCCCTCGGCCGGCCTCCGACGCCCCCCTTCGGACTACTTATTGGTTTCGACCTGAAAACGCACGGGGAGAAGTCGAAGTCGCCAGAAACCCTCCAGAGAGCCGCCACATCGCGAAACTCCGTCGCGGGAGCCAGAAGTCTCCGTTCTGGCACTCCGCCGGGGAATTGGAGGAGATCTTCACCGCCATCACCGCCAACGCCTCTCCATCAACCAGCAATGTTTCCCCCATCCATGTGTGAGTAATTCCCCCGCTGTAGGCTGAAGGGGATGGTAGGGATTGGATGATTGGTCATGTAATAGTCATAAGATTGTTAGGGCATAGTGCCTAGTATCCGTAGATGTCACTTTTATGATATTGTTGCAACTTGTTATGCTTAATGCTTGTCACTAGGGCCCGAGTGCCATGATCTCAGATCTGAACATGTTATTGATTCATGAAGATATTCGTTGTTTATGATCTTACCTGCAAGTTGTATACACATGTCGCTGTCCGGAACCAATGGCCCCGAAGTGACAGAAATCGGGACAACCGGAGGGGATGGTAGTGATGTGAGGATCACATGTGTTCACGGAGTGTTAATGCTTTGCTCCGGTACTCTATTAAAAGGAGTACCTTAATATCCAGTAGTTTCCCTAGAGGCCCGGCTGCCACCGGCTGGTAGGACAAAAGATGTTGTGCAAGTTTCTCATTGCGAGCACGTACGACTAAATATGGAACACATGCCTATTGATTGATTAGTACTTGGATACCGTTTTATTATTATCTGCAAATGCCCATGCTTTGATTGTTACATGAGTTTCTCTCATCCATGCAACGCCGTTAAATCCGTCCCTGTGCCTACAGTATTTTAATCCTGCTGTTTACTATAATCACTACTGCTGTCTTTATTTCACCGCTGCTGTTATTTCACTATTCCACTGCCTTAAACTGTTACTACTGATAAACTCTTGCGAGCAAGTCTGTTTCTAGGTGCAGCTGAATTGACAACTCCGCTGTTAAGGCTTACAAGTATTCTTTGTCTCCCCTTGTGTCGAATCAATAAATTGGGTAATACTTCCCTCGAAGACCTTGCCCTATACTTGTGGGTCATCGAGACCAAATATGCAAACCAAATTTTAGCAAGCTCTATGTATTTCTTCATTAATGGGTGCAAAGTATATGATGCAAGAGCTTAAACATGAGCACAACAATTGCCAAGTATCACATTATCCAAGACATTTTAGAATTACTACATGTAGCATTTTCCAATTCCAACCATATAACAATTTAACGAAGAAGAAACTTCGCCTTGAACATTATGAGTAAAGCCTAAGGACATATTTGTCCATATGCAACAGCGGAGCGTGTCTCTCTCCCACAAAGTGAATGCTAGGATCCATTTTATTCAAACAAAACAAAAACAAAACAAACCGACGCTCCAAGTAAAGAACACAAGATGTGATTGAATAAAAATATAGTTTCGGGGGAGGAACCTGATGATGTTGTCGATGAAGAAGGGGATGTCTTGGGCATCCCCAAGCTTAGACGCTTGAGTCTTCTTAAAATATGCAGGGGTGAACCACGGGGCATCCCCAAGCTTAGAGCTTTCACTCCTCTTGATCATAGTATATCATACTCCTCTCTTGACCCTTGAAAACTTCCTTCACACCAAACTTCAAGCAAACTCATTAGAGGGTTAGTGCACAATTAATAATTCACATGTTCAGAGGTGGCACAATCATTCTTTACACTTCTGGACATTGCATAAAGCTACTGGACATTAATGGATCAAAGAAATTCATCCAACATAGCAAAAGAGGCAATGCGAAATAAAAGGCAGAATCTGTCAAAAACAGAACAGTCCGTAAAGACGAATTTTAAAGTGGCACCAGACTTACTCAAATGGAAAAACTCAAAACTAATGAAAGTTGCGTACATATCTGAGGATCACGCTCGTAAATTGGCAGATTTTTTCGAATTTTCTACAGAGACTTGTGCCCAGATTCGTGACAGACAGCAATGCTGTTTCTGCGCAGCGATCCCAAATATAACATCAACTTTAACATAGAAACTTTACTTGGCACAAAAACATGATAAGGAGAGGTTGCTACAGTAGTAAACAACTTCCAAGACTCAACAAAACAAAAAAATTGTTGTAGTAAAAACATGGGTTGTCTCCATAAGCGCTTTTTTTTAACGCCTTTCAGCTAGGCGCAGAAAGTGCAAATCAAGTAACATCAGAGTAGAAGCATCAACATCATAATTTGTTCTAATAATAGAATCAAAAGGAAACTTCATTCTCTTTCTAGGGAAGTGTTCCATACCTTTCTTGAGAGGAAATTGATATTTAATATTACCTCCCTTCATATCAATAACAGCACCAACAGTTCGAAGAAAAGGTCTTCCCAACATAATAGGACAAGATGCATTGCATTCAATATCCAAGAATAACAAAATCAACGGGGACAAGGTTATTGTTAACCGTAATGCGCACATTATCAATCCTCCCCAAAGGTTTCTTTTTAACATTATCGGCAAGATTAACATCCAAATAACAATTCTTCAATGGTGGCAAGTCAAGCATATCATAAATCTTTTTAGGCATAACAGAAATACTTGCACCAAGATCACATAAAGCATTACATTCAAAGTCATTGAATTTCATTTTAATGATGGGCTCCCAACCATCTTCTAACTTTCTAGGAATAGAAGTTTCAAGTTTTAGTTTCTCTTCTCTAGCTTTTATGAGAGCATTTGTAATATGTTTTGTAAAGGCTAAATTTATAGCACTAGCATTAGGACTTTTAGCAAGTTTTTGTAAGAACTTTATAACTTCAGAGATGTGGCAATCATCAAAATCTAAATCATTATGAGCTACAACAATGGGATCATTGTTCCCAAGGTTGGAAAAAATTTCAGCAGTTTTATCACAAGCAGTTTCAGCAGTTTCAGGCAGTTTTGTACGCTTTGCATTAGGAGTAGAAACATTGCCAACACCAATTATTTTACCATTGATAGTAGGAGGTGCAGCAACATGTGAAGAATTAGCATTACTAGTGGTGGTAATAGTCCAAACTTTAGCTACATTATTCTCTTTAGCTAGTTTTTCATTTTCTTCTCTATCCCACCCAGCACGCAATTCAGCCATTAATCTTATATTCTCATTAAACTTGGATGGCATTTGCTGTAGTAGTAATCTTATTATCAATATCATTATTAGGCATAACTTTCAATTTTAAGAGATTAACGTCAGAGGCAAGTCTATCAACTCTAGAAGCGATAGTATCAATTTTATCAAGCTTTTCCTCAACAGATTTGTTAAAAGCAGTTTGTGTACTAATAAATTCTTTAAGCATGGCTTTAAGACCAGGGGGTACACTTCTATTATTATTGTAAGAATTCCCATAAGAATTACCATAACCATTACCATTAGCAGAAGGATATGGCCTATAGTTATTACCAGAGTTGTTCCTATAAGCATTGTTGTTGAAATTATTATTTTTAATGAAATTCACATCAACATTTTCTTCTTGAGCAACCAATGAAGCTAAAGGAACATTATTTGGATCAACATTAGATCTACCATTCACAATCATAGACATAATCACATCAATCTTATCACTCAAGGAAGAGGTTTCCTCAACAGAATTTACCTTCTTACCTTGTGGAGCTTTTTCCGTGTGCCATTCAGAGTAATTTACCATCATATCATCAAGAAGTTTTGTAGCCGCCCCAAAGTGATGGACATAAAGGTACCTCCAGCAGCTGAATCCAATAAATTCCGCGAAGAAAATTTAGTCCTGCATAGAAGGTTTGGATGATCATCCAAGTAGTCAGTCCATGGGTTGGACAATTCTTTACCAAAGTTTTCATTCTCTCCCATGCTTGAGCAACATGTTCAGTATCTAATTGCTTAAAATTCATTATGCTACTTCTCAAAGATATAATTTTAGCGGGAGGATAATATCTACCAATAAAAGCATCCTTACATTTAGTCCATGAATCAATACTATTCTTAGGCAAAGATAGCAACCAATCTTTAGCTCTTCCTCTTAATGAGAAAGGAAACAATTTCAATTTAATAATATCACCATCTATATCCTTATATTTTTGCATTTCACAAAGTTCAACAAAATTATTGAGATGGGCAGCAGCATCATCAGAACTAGCACCAGAAAATTGATCTCTCATGACAAGATTTAGTAAAGCAGGTTTAATTTCAAAGAATTCTGCTGTAGTAGCAGGTGGAGCAATAGGTGTGCATAGGAAATCATTATTATTTGCATTTGTGAAGTCACACAACTTAGTATTTTCAGGGGTATTCATTTTAGCAACGGTAAATAAAACAAACTAGATAAAGTAAATGCAAGTAACTAATATTTTGTGTGTTTTAGATATAGAGAGCAAGACAGTAAATAAAGTAAAACTAGCAACTAATTTTGTGTTTTGTTTAGGTGCAGCAAACAAAGTAGTAAATAAAATAAAGCAAGACAAAAACAAAGTAAAGAGATTGAGAAGTGGAGACTCCCCTGCAGCGTGTCTTGATCTCCCGGCAACGGCGCCAGAAAAGAGCTTGATGGCGTGTAACTCACACGTTCGTTGGGAACCCCAAGAGGAAGGTATGATGCGCAAAGTTTTCCCTCAGAAAGAAACCAAGGTTTAATCGAACCAGTAGGAGCCAAGAAGCACGTTGAAGGTTGATGGTGGCGAAATGTGATGCGGCGCAACACCAGGGATTCCGGCGCCAACGTGGAACCTGCACAACACAACCAAAGCACTTTGCCCCAACGAAACAGTGAGGTTGTCAATCTCACCGGCTTGCTGTAACAAAGGATTAAACGTATTGTGTGGAAGATGATTGTTTGCAAAGAAACAGTAAAGAACAATTGAAGTAGATTGTATGCTATGTAAAGAATAGGACCGGGGTCCAGTTCACTAGAGGTGTCTCTCCCATAAGATAAAAGCATGTTGGGTGAACAAATTACAGTTGGCAATTGACAAATAGAGAAGGGCATAACAATGCATATACATGATATGATAAATATAGTGAGATTTAATTGGGCATTACGACCATAGACCGCCATCCAACCGCATCTATGCCTAAAAAGTCCACCTTCAGGTTATCATCCGAACCCCATTCGTATTAAGTTGCAAAGCAATGACAATTGCATTAAGTATGGTGCGTAATGTAATCACAACTACATCCTTAGACATAGAATCAATGTTTATCCCTAGTGGCAACAGCACATCACAACCTTAGAACTTTCTGTCACTGTCCCAGGTGTCAATGAAGGCATGAACCCACTATCGAGCATAAATACTCCTCTTAAGAGCAAAAACTTGGCCAGAGCCTCTACTAATAACGGAGAGCATGCAAGATCATAAACAACACATAAACAATAGATTGATAATCATCATAACATAGTATTCTCTATCCATCGGATCCCGACAAACACAACATATAGAATTACATATAGATGATCTTGATCATGTTAGGCAGCTCACAAGATCCAACAATGAAGCACATAAGGAGAAGACAACCATCTAGCTACTGCTATGGACCCATAGTCCAGGGGTGAACTACTCACTCATCACTCCCGAGGCGACCATGGCGGCGTAGAGTCCTCCGGGAGATGAATCCCTCCTCCGGCAAATGGTGTCGGAGGCGATCTCGCAGTCCCCGAGATGGGATCTACGGCGCAAGGTCTCGCAAGGTTTCTTCCGTATCGTGGCTCTCTTGCAGACCGGGGGTTTCGTGACGGAGGCTATTTGTAGGCGGAAGGGTGGGTCAAGAGGCGGCGCGAGGGGCCCACACCACAGGCCGGCGCGGCCAGGGCTGGGCCGCGCCGCCCCATGGTGTGCACCGATACGTCTCCAACGTATCGAGAATTCCTTATGTTCCATGCCACATTATTGATGATATCTACATGTTTTATGCACACTTTATGTCATATTCGTGCATTTTCTGGAACTAACCTATTAACAAGATGCCGAAGTGCCAGTTCCTGTTTTCTGCTGTTTTTGGTTTCAGAAATCCTAGTAACGAAATATTCTCGTAATCGGACGAAATCAACGCCCAGGTTCCTATTTTGCCCAAGCATCCGTAACACCCGAGAGTCGGCGTAGGGCCCCGTGGGCCCTGCATGAGAGGTGGCGCGCGGCCCGGTCCTGGCCGCGTAGCTCTGTGGTGTCGTCGCCCTTCTCGACCCTCCGAGGCTGCCCTTCCGCCATTTAAAGCCTCCGTCGCGAAACCCTATTACGGAAGACGAAACCCACAGAAACTTCCAGAGCCGTCGCCATCGCGAAGCCAAGATCTCGGGGACAGGAGTCTCTGTTCTTTCCGGCACGCCGCCGGGACGCGGAAGTGCCCCCGGAAGGCTTCATCGACACCGCTGCCATCTCCACCGCCATCTTCATCACCGCTGCTGCTGCTCCCATGAGGAGGGAGTAGTTCCCCATCGAGGCTCGGGGCTGTACCGGTAGCTATGTGGTTCATCTCTCTCTATGTACTTCAATACAATAATCTCATGAGCTGCCTTACATGATTGAGATCCATATGATGATGCTTGTAATCCAGATGTCATTATGCTAGTCAAGTGAGTTTTACTTATGTGATCTCCGGAGACTCCTTGTCCCACGTGTGTAAAGGTGACAATGTGTGCACCGTGTGTGTCTCTTAGGCTATATTTCACATAATACTTATTCACTGTTATGAATGGCATAGGGAAGTGCTTATTTATATCTCTTTATGATTGCAATGTGTTTTGTATCACAATTTATCTATGTGCTACTCTAGTGATGTTATTAAAGTAGTTTTATTCCTCCCGCACGGTGTAATGGTGACAGTGTGTGCACTCGTGTTAGTACTTGGTCTATGCTATGATCATGATCTCTTGTAGATTGCGAAGTTAACTATTGCTATGATAGTATTGATATGTATTCTTCCTCCTACATAAGCATGAAGGTGACAGTGTGCATGCTATGTTAGTACTTGGTTTAGTCGTTTCAATCTTTCACACTCTAAGGTTATTTAAATATGAACATTGAATTGTGGAGCTTGTTAACTCCGCCATTGAGGGTTCGTGTAATCCTACGTAATGTGTTCATCATCCAACAAGAGGTAGAGTATGCATTTATCTATTCTGTTATGTGATCAATATGAGAGTGTCCACTAGTGAAAGTCTAATCCTAGGCCTTGTCTTGGAATACCGTTATCACCGTTGTTATCGTTTTACCGTTGCTATTACTACATGTTTACTTCGCATTATTACTACTATCAATCGCACGTCAACAGCTATTTTCATGTCAGAC